>JAJJWW010017097.1:0-23250 GCA_023531295.1 Papaver armeniacum | reverse complement strand
ATTTTTGTGTTGATATTCCGCCGAGATTGGGACATGCAATAAAGACAAAAATAGGGTCATTTTGAAGTAAAAGAGTCACCCCTTAACCATATGTTTTCTAAATGGCTAATATACCTTGTTTAATTAACACTAAAAAAATCTGATTAGCTTAATTAATTGAGTTTAGATTAAAACTTTGAAATCATGAATTTAAGTTATGAATTTTTTTTGATTGAACTCATTTGGGAAGATTTTTGATGAAAAAATTTTCTTTCTCGAGAATATTTTTTTCAACTAAATGAAAGCATAACACTTCTAAAAGAGGATTGCAAAGCTGGGTATGAAATCATACTCAAAATTAAAAAGAAGAGAATTCAACACTTTCAGTTTTGGAAACTATCAAAAGCTCGTGAAGGTCGCATTTAACGAAGAACATGCCGACTAACTTTGGCACAAGGTCTCAGCGGATGAAGAACATGCCGACAACTTATGGCCGGGTAAGGTCGATGAATGAAGAAGACGCCGACTTTATTATTTTGACACACAGAAACTAAGAAATGCTTCACTAGCTCCAAGATCTTGTTGATTTCTTCCCTTGTCGGCTATCTTATAGTCGCAAGGTCGATAAAAATACCATGCCGACTATAGAATTTTTGACATACGTATAAAAATGATTAGTCGCCAAGGTATTAATCATAACTGCCAGACTAAACTATAGTGGCCTGAAGGTATAAGGATGAATATCGTGCAGAGCTAAAATATAATATAGGTATAAGGTTGAATACCGTGTCGACCCGGTAATTCATCGATTTCGTGAGATGAAAAGTCGACACCAGTATTCAACTATAACCCGACTATATTTTAGTTTGGCAAGGTCGACAAAAACCTTGCCGACTTTCCGTCCGTTTTGATTCTTCGTTTTTTTTTTTTTTTTTTTTTTGATATCATAATGTATGGTTAGAGTTTTGAAGAAAGATTTTGAATTTTTTTTTTGAATATGTTTTAGTCGGCATGGTTTTTTTAGTATGGGAAATTTGGTCTTTTAACACCTTTTAGACACCCCTTAGCACACTAGTGTGGATGAGAATAAAATGGGTATACCCCAATTAATCTGGGTATCCCCCGATCTCGGCAGGTTGATATTTTCAATCTTTTGTGGTAAATTTATTCTTTCACGTTATCTTTCTTATTTTGTTTGGTTTCTACTTTTATTTTTTTGACCAGGTGTTTGTAGGTGAAAATGGTTTCTGCTGATTTCGGTAATTTCGGGTGTACGGGTGAGAAACAATTTAAACCCTAAACAATGTACTGCAAGGGAGTACTTTAGATTCGAGAGATCAATCTGTACAAATCCAGACATTTTATGGGTGAAAACTATTCCTGTCGGATTTGGTAATTTGGGGTGTGTGGATGAGGAATGAATCTAAACCCTAAACAAATGCATCAAGCGGTGAGTGCTTGTAGATTCTAAATCAATCTGCAGGCAAGTCCTGGCCTAAACTAAGAAATGGCCATTCCAGGACTTGTTTCGGTCACAAAGTGAAGGAGACGGGGTTGATCTTAGGGAGGGGAAGCGAAAAGGTGTTGAGATTGTAGAAGGTGTTGGCTTGCTTATGACTTGTGGAGTAAAAACGAAAGAAGCTTACGATTGATGCAAGCGTGCCTGGGGTGTTTGAATACGTTTTGTATTAACACTTGGTTTCCTCTCTTGTCCTGACTTGTGTTGTTTTTCTCCCCGCTTGGAAAATAGGAGGAGAACCTATTTATACAAGTCATTTGAGCCTTATTCACGCCTCTCGTGGGAAGTGGAGGAAGTGGAGTGATGGATTAGTGGAGTTGTGTGTTGGTGTTACACGACCGCCCTTACCCACTTCTCCGTCATCTCTAACCGTCCATGACTTCCTAACACGTTCTTGTGATGGGCGCTGTTGTACGCCCCACGCCTGTAAACCGCCAGATTCACAATACCCCAAGATGTATCCTCAAGTGACATGATTGATGTCCTGGAATGTGTGGATCGTGGGACCCACAAAAGGTAGCATGTAATGTTAAATTGAATAACCGCGTTATTCATGAAACCGATACTTGTGAAGTATCGTGTGTATTTTTTAGTGCACGCATCATGGCGTGGTAAAGCGACGGGGTGGTGATCACCATGACGCCTCATTGACCAATTAACTCCCCGACTGTGGTCAGATAACCCGCTTCTGCAAAAATTTTGGACGGACGAGATGATCTTTTGAGACACTCATCTCATGACCGCTGATGGAATCGGGGTTTTGAAGAGGTGCGCAGTATCACTCTTGACTGTCGAAACCAAGCATGAGAAGAGTTTGGAAATGACCGACCCAGTGCATGCGTGTAAAATGAGATGCCGGTGTACCACTAATCCGTACCTCTCTGTCCCATAAAGACGCGATTTAGGCCACTCGATTTTGACCGAAAAGAGGGGTGGTTGAGATCGTTTGTTGCAAAATCCATTGCCGCAAAGCAATTGGAAACCGCGTGACATGCCTAGTTTGGATGCGTTGCGTTCAAGATGACCAATCTTAGTCGGCCTGGTCGAGGGGCCTCATGTGTAGGTGGTAGGTAGTGTTCACGCCTATACCCACTATCTCATGAAAATGTGATCTAAGCCACTCAAATCGTCCTGTGAAGTTGAGTGGTCGAGACTCGATTTGCAATTTGGGAAGTGTAACCACGCAAGTTTGGACGCGTTTTGGGATGGCCAGGCATGATATGCCTCGACGATCGTGTGAGGGGATAGACGGGCCAACGGTGGTCATGCTGGTATGAACGGACATGCTTAATCTAATGCTGGGACCCTCCATTCGTCTTGCGGAGATGGATCGCTTCGTGATGCTCAAAACCCTAATTTTTGGCTTTCACTGGTAGTGTAACCATGCTCCATTTGGGCGCACGTAGACCGGGACGACCAACCATGGTTGGTCCTGACCGATTGGTCAAGTATGTAAAGCGCCCACTGGTGATTGTGTTGACATGCTCGGGGCCCTTTGAATCTACATCTACACCCTCCATCTATACCTCGCAAGATGGATGGTTGAGACCGTTTTCGCGACACATGTAATGTGCCGCAAAACCCTAATTTAGGGTTTTCCGCCCATACCGCTCCTTTGAACGTTTTGGCAAGCTATGCCAATATTTTGGGGGAGGCTTTCGAGCCATGCGGGGTCCGCATTGGTTCGCCGCTGAATATTCCATACCTGCTTGGGTGTTATGGAATTGATCTCGGGGCCATCCAATCACGGCCTCGGTGAGGTCAGATGAACGAGATCATATCCAGATCGGAGCACATGATGGATGCTCAATCGGGCTAGTATAATACACGAGAGTTCTCAATCGGGCTAGTATAACACACCGAGAGTTGCAAACTCCGTACGGGTGTTTTTCGTACATGCTTTATTATAATGCTTGAGGTTCGTGTTGCTCCGCGAGCGCAACACTCGCCGTCATGCCGCATTTTATAATAAGTACAAAAAGAAATACAGCAGTCGTTCACGCATTAATTAATAATGCTATAAATTCATTGTGGTATATGGGATTGTTGCTACATGCTCCAACCTCGGATGAATTTCATGTATTTAATTCACACGGGATTGTTGCCACATGCTCCATTCCCCAGGTGAATTAGTAAAGTGAAGAAGTATCCAACACTTATTAATGGCTTTATCTTTTACAAGATGTCATCGCATGATTTTCTGGCTTTTACAATTTAACCTTAAATGAAAATCCACCATCAACATTAAGTCCCTGCCTAGCACGTAATGGTTACCCATTGTGGGGTAGGCATGAGATGGTGACAGTTAAAGACAAAGCTTATGAGACAAAGTTAGATGTTACACAGAGAGACAGTCATCCTTTCCTTGGAGCATGTCATCACGTTCAAGAGGCGCCCGTGGCGAGTGTTCCCTAGAATGATGCCTGGTCTTGCACAGCCGATGGATCGTTCCGCCTGTTTCGCTCGTGGGGCTACTACACCCGTTTGATCGAACGTGGGCTTGATGTGCTTGTTTTGGTTAATCGCGGGTCGGCTGCCTCGCTTGATTGAACGTGGGACCCGATGTAATCATGCTTGATTCAACATGGGCGAGATGTGCATGCTTCGATCAAACGCGGACCACTGTACATGTTTCAAACGCCGGACATGTCCTGCGTATTCTTTGACCGTACGGTTGATGTAATTGCTCGAGTGTCATCTTGCTTTACTTCGACCAAACACCGACCAGCTACTGACTAAACACCGACTTGATGTTTTGACCAAACACCGGCCTTCTTCATTTGCTTTGCTCGAAATGGGACCCGATGTGAGCAAGCTTGATTTTTAAAAAATGAACCTTGTGTGCTCAAATGTAAATGTGGGTCCCGTAAAAGCGTTGAAGAAGCTTCCCCGAGCAGCCCGGGAGAGCGTTCAAGTGTTGAGCGAAACGTCTTCTTCCGGAGAGAGAGCTTTGATTAGGGACTACATGTACTTCGCCCGACCAACTGGGGGCTGGGATCAAGTGGGACTCGCCGCGTGCATGATCAACGTCGACTCCCGTGTTTCGATCAAAACCGTCCACGTTTGCGTGCGCTGTTTCATTCGAATACGGCCTCAGACTTTGATCAATGCCGACTTGGAACTTGAGCAATACCGGACTTGTGACTAGATCAATCGACTTGTGACTTGATCAACACCGGACTTGAAAGTTGAGCAATACGGACTTGTGACTTGATCAATACTGGACTTGAGACTTGAGCAATACGACTTGAGATTTGAGCAATACCTGTGTTTAGACCTCAATACCCGACCTTGTGTACTCCAACGTGAATGTGTGTTACGTAGCTGTGGTGTGACTACACATCTCACGTGTTTTTATACAGAAGTCTTGACTCATGTCTTTATTCTAGAATGAAAAAAGAACTCTGTTGAGATGTCTTAAGGGGATAACGCTGGTGCCAAGTCGAGGTGTTGACCGGCTTTCAACGATATGTAGAACATTGATGATGAGTTGTTCACCGCGCCCTTTCAACTATATGAAAATATCCGTTCCACAAGATAACCCTTCTCCTATCGACTTCAAGGTTTTTATGCTCCGCTGGCCCTCGTGAAGGATGGATGAGACGTATGTTGAGCAATGAGTACATCAAAGATAACTTGACTAGAGCACAGATTATTGATGCAGCTTGAGTGTTGAAACGGCTCGAGAGGATATTAAAGTGGTTTCTGGTGCGAACGTTGAGGTGAATTCGGAGAGAGAGTGTTGAAGAAGGATTAAGGCGGAACGTGGGTCCCGAGAGAGCGTTGAGGCGGCTCTTGAATAGACCCTTGAAGCAACTCGCTAGAGGGAGCGTTGAAGTGTTTCTCTCTTGCCCGATTTACCCTTGCGAATTCCATGCTTCGACCGACCATCTCTCATGTCAAGAATTCCTTGACCGACGATGAAGTAACTTCATGCTGAGCCTCAGTCCCCAAGCATGGTTTACGTGGTTTGTTCGTAGTGGTTGTTGTCGAGCCAGATATGGAATATCTTGGACATTGTTTCATTATTGTGGGAGTCGTGCATGTGGTACTAGAATTGGAGTTGACGGACGCGCATGATGTTGTATCTTGGTGGTTTTCCTCTTGTTTGCTTCGGGAATCGCATGGATATCGAAGGTTGTATATCCTGTTGGTGAGATATATGACCCTACAAACATTATGAGGCTCTTCATTGCGGCGAGCTGGTTCTTTCTATCAGGACATATGTTGCTGTAGATGAGCGTTCAACAAACTCAGAGGGATGACCAAAAGCGCGGATTCTCCAACATAAAGATGATAGACATGTACCACTTTCGATAAAGTGACTTCGCCCGGATCTTGTTCGACCACTGCCCGATGAATGACTCGCCCAGGATCTTGATCGATGTGACGCGTGGATATCGTTATCTTCTTGAGGCCGCTCCCTTGAGGTATCGGCCTCCAGGTGGAAGATTGCCGTCATAAGTAGCGTTGATCACGTTGCACCGCCTTCTTTAAACCAAATGGCAGTATGGTATAATAAAAAATTTCCGAGAGGAGTTCGAAGCTATCTTACTTGCATCATGCCCGTACATCCTGGTCCGGGTTGTGCCGCTACATCCATCCATGGAGGAGAACATGCCGTGTCCGGCGGTTGCATCTACTAACATGTCGATGTTAGGTAGAGGAGGATCGTTTTTGGGCAAAGACCTATTCAAGTCTCAAGTCTCGCATCACCCTCGATCTATCCTTTTTCCTCATGTCCGGAATCCACAACCGTTTAACCGACTTGGATCCAAGTATGACATGTATGATGGGTGACCAATTTTCATCTAAATCCTACATTTCTTCATATCTCCAAGCGAATATGTCTTAGTACTTTTGAGAAGTTCCACGAGCTTCGCGTTTATCCGTACTCAAGGTTAAGGCGATGGACATAGGCTAGGAGATTCCCCAACGATTTCAATCTCATCGATTGTGGAGTTAGTGCCCTCTGCAAAAAGCCGTGGAGCATCTAGCACTTTCTCTTGTGGTTTGTTGTCAAGTAGCATTTCATTAGGTGGAGAGACTGGTAATGATCTCCCTGCTAATTGATAATGGCAGTGTCGGTATACCATTTTTCCTTTCTGGTCACGACTCGCCACAAAAGTTTGTTCCCTCTTCGTGTAAACGTGGGTCGTGGCTTCACAGGATGAAGAAGAATGCTTCGTCAGCAAAGATGCATCGTGGGTTTTATCCCTCAATGATGCAAGCTGTCTTCTTCCCCCCCATTGACGCCCACGTGGGGAGTGGGACGCAACGAACTTGTCTCGATTCTTTCAGCGGAGCTTCTCCCGTATGTCTTTGGTTTGGTTTCCCTTGAAGTCCGTCATTATGGTAGGCTTAAAATGCGACCTTCCGGTGTTGATGGTGGATTTTCGTTTAAGGTTAAATTTGTAAAACCATAAAAATCATGCGCCGACATCTTGTAAAAGATAAAGCCATTTATAAGTGTTGGATACTCCTCACTTAATTCACCAAGAATGGAGCATGTAGCAACAATCCCGTTCGTGAATACATGAAATTCCTCCAGTTGGAGCATGTGGCAACAATCCCTTCCTCGTGAATTTCATATCAGCCTTTGTATTTCCAAAGACTCATTATCAAGTGTGGCATGACGACTAGTGTTACTCTTACAGAGTAACACGAACCTCCAAGCACTATAATGAAACCATGTACGAAATACCCGTGCATTGATTCTCGCCTCGAGCATGTTATACTAGCCGAGAGCCCCTCTCGGTGTGTTATACTAGCCCGATTGAGCATCCTGACCGACCGTATCAGTGGGATATGATCCGATCGCAGATCATCCAACTCCATAAGCATGATTGATGACCCCGGATCAATTCCATCACCCCCAAGCGGGTATGGAATACCCACTGCCCGATGCCCCGCATGGTCGGTCATTGGCCTTGCTTGCCAAAAACGTTCATACCAAGCATTATGGACGGAAAACCCCAAATTAGGTTTGCGGCATATTACATGTGTCGCAAAATAGTCTCAACCATCCATCTTCGCAGGTATAGATGGAGGGTGTAGATGTAGACTTAAAGGGCCCCGAGCATGTCAACACGATCACCGTGGGACCGCCTACACACTGACCAATCTGGTCAAGACCAAAAATGTTTGGCCGTGACAAAATCATCACCCAAACAAGGAGTGGCGCACCTGATTTTTGAAAGCCAAAATTAGGGTTTCAAATCATCACGTGCGTCCATCTTCTCCTAAGACGAATGGAGGGCCACGAGATTAGATTAAGCAAGGGCCGGTCCATACCAAAGCATGACCACCGTGGGCTCATCTACCTCCTCATGCGATCGGCCAAGGCATCCCATGCCCGGCTAATCCAAAACGCCCGCCCAAACGTGCGTGGTTACACTTCCCAAATTGCAACCGATCTCGACCACTCGACTTCACCGATGATTTGAATGGCTTAGATCACGTTTTAATGGGATAATCGGTATAGGCATGATCACCAGCCTGCCATCTTCCCGTCAAACCCATCGACCAAGACCGACCAAGATGTGTCGCCTTGAAACGCGTGCCCGAACTAGGGATCTCACGCCAGTTTCAACTCTTTGCGGCAACGGATTTCTTATGCAAACCGTCTCAACCACTCCTCTTTGCCGGTAAAATTGAGTGGCCTAGATCGCACCTTCATGGGATTTGGTAAGACATGGACGTGTACACCAGCATGCCATCTACATACACGTCCGGTCGGTCCTCTCCAAAATTCTTCCATTACTTGGTTTCGACCAAACCGAAGAGTCATGCTTGCACTCCTCTTCAAAAAAAAACCCTAATATTCATTAACGGTCGTGCAGATGAGTGTCTCAAAGATCATCTCATCCTTCCAACTTCACCAGCTTGGTTATACAACCCCGGTCAAGAGTTATTTGGTTAGTGAGGCGTCATTACCCATCACTTTACACACTATAATGCGTGCACATCGCATAAAATACACACGATACTTCACAAGAATCGACTTTTCGAATAACACGCTTATTCAATTCAGCATTACATGCTATCTTTCGTGGATCCACGATCCACACATTCCGCACATCAATCATGTCACAAACCGGGGGATACATATCGGGGTATTGGTCTCGGTTTACAATAGCGGCAGGTAACGCGCCATCACAAGAACGTGTCGAAGTCATGGACGGTTAGAGATGAACAAGAGAAGTGGGCAAGATCAAGTCGACACACAACTCCACTACTCCATCACTCCACTTCCTCCACTTCCCACGAGAGACGTGAATGAGGCTCAATAACTTGTATAAATAGGTTCTCCGCCCTATTTCAAACAACAACACAAGTTCGACGAGACAAAAAAACCAAGTGTTAATACAAAAACGTATTCAAACACCCGTGAGCCTGCTTGCATCAACCACAAGCTTGCTCACCTTTTCACAAGTCATAAGCAAGCCAACACCTTCACAATCTCAACACCTTCTTCGCTTCCCTCCCTAACATCAACCCCATCTCCTTCACTTTGTGACCGAAACAAGTCCTGGAACTAACCATTTCTTGGTTTTAGGCCGACTTGCATGATTGATCTCTCGAATCTACAAGCACTCACCGCGGGCAATGTGCATTTGTTTAAGGTTTAAATTCATTCCTCATCCACACCCCAAATTTCCAAATTCTACAAGGAGTAGTTTTCACCCATAAACAATTGCGTACCACAAGGGAGGTTGATCTATCGGTTGCAAAAATTGAATTCTCAATTTTTCTTTGCTCATTGCGATCATCATCAGAAACCACAAAGGCTCGAGATACCATGGGGAGTGTAGCTAGAATGCTGGAGGATGTCTTGGCAAATCAATGCTTCTGTATCACTAGAAGACAGAGCGAGACATTCCGCCTTTTGAATGATATAGCAAAGACAATTACAAGAAGGGTCGTGGCATGCATCTACTCAAGCAAAAGTAAGAAATGCTAAATCCTTAGTCGAGTCACACCTTTACCGGGCGGAGAGGCAAAAAGAGCGCGAACCGCTGGAGACTCAGAAAGACGAACAACATGGTCCACCCGACGAAGACTCGAGGCAACTCCACAGAGGGAAAAGACTTGTCCTGGGGTACCACAAAGTCTACTCTGGATAAAGAAATGGAGCCTCACAGCCACGGATCCCTCGCTTTGGAAGATTTATATCTCAAGACCCTTGTCGAAGCTCTAAGACCTGTTCAATCCGCATCGACTTTTCAACTAAGTGAAGAAATGCTTGAGGAAGGAGAGATCAATCAAGGAACACGAGAGTGCAGAGGATGGGAACGCTCAATTCGATCACTCAAAGAATGATATTACAACACCTCCCATCACTGTGAGCCAGAGCAGCCGCAAATCCACGACATCTCATCAAGTGTAACACCTCCGTAGTCACTGAGCAACAACTTCCACTCCTTCATCATGACGAGGAGTCGAGGGATCGGGAGAGGACCATCCCCCATTACCATTGCAGACTTGATGGAGAAGCAGGAAGTTCTTGCTAAGACTCAAACGGATATGGACGCAACTCGTAAAGAGGTACTCACTTTTCTTAAGACATTAATCGATCGATTTCCACATGACCCGCAACAGCCCCGAGCCAACAAGAAATGCATTCAACACACCTAAAGGTACTTCAACGCACGGACTCTACATGGACTCGATCAAAGAAGCGACATCGATATGAGCGGTCCGCTATGGAGACTTCTACACTGGGACTCATCCTCACAACGATCCTCCTCAAGTCAACAGCCACTATGAGCCGAGGGTCTAGGATCTGAAGCGGTTTCTCTGGGAAGGTTTATGCGAAATTTCACACCTCTCAAGAATCGCCGCGGAGACGCTTTTGTTGCAATCAACCGAGGAAGGTCGCGACCGCGTCTCTACATGTCACCGCACGCATCAAGGATTCGAGTTCAAGACAACCCTTATCTACACAGATCGTCTTCATTACTCTCAAAATTCTCGGGACATCCAAGGTACTCCTGTGCAAGGTCGCACGGAAGCCTACCACAATGACGGACTTCGAGGGAAACCAAACTAAAGACATACTGGGAAGCTCCGTGGAAAAGAATCGCACAAGTTCGTTGCATCCCACTCCCCCATGTGGGCGTCAATTCGGAAGAAGACCGACTTGCATCATTGAGGGCTAGTACCCACGATGCATCTTTGCCGACGAAGCATTCTTCTCCATACTTGTGAAGCCACAACCCACGTTCACACGAGGAGGGAACGAACTTTATGGCGAGTCGTGACTGTAAAGGAAAACGGTATCCAGATCGCCATTATCGCATGGGAGATCATACCCAAGATCTCCACCTAATGGAATGCTACAACAGAACGAACCACAAGAGCAAGTGCTAGATGCTCCACAATGGTTGCAAGATGGCACCAACCTAACAACTGATGAAATTGAAATCGTTGGGGAATTTCCTGGCCTATCTCCATCCTCAACCTGTGTACGGATAAACGCGCGGCCCGTGGAACTTCTCAAAGAGTATCGACATGTTCGCTTGGAGATATGAAGAAATGCCGGATTTAGATGAAAATTGGTCATCCATCATCTACATGTCATACCCGGATCCAAGCTCTGCTAAACAACCGGTTCGACACGAGGAAATGGATAGATCAAAGCCGCATAGACTTTAAACTTGAACATGTGGGTCGCCTCCAAAACAATCCTCCTCTACCCGACATCGACATGTTAGTAGATGCAAAAAGGACACAAAGATGTTCTCCTCCATGGATGGATGCATGCTACAACCAGATAAGAATATACGAGCATGATGCAAGTAAGATATCTTTTCGAACTCCTCTCTAAATTTTTATTATACCATACTGCCATTTGGTTTAAGGAATACCGGTGCAACGTATCAACGCTCTATGACGGTAATCTTCCACTGGAGCGATACCTCAAGGGGAGCAGCCTCAAGAAGATAACGATGTCCAACTGTCATATCGAGCAAGATCCGGCGAGACTCCCAAAACAACTCGATCAACTCCCACAAGAAGAAAAACCACCAAGATACAACATCCTGTGCGTCCATCAAATCCAACTTCAAAGTTGCATGACTCCCACAATGATGAAACAACTTCCAAGATATTCCATATCCGTTCGACAACAACCACTACGAACAAACCATGTAAACCACGGCAGGGATCAAAGTGGAGTTCCTTCACCGTCGGGCCAAGACTTCTTCAACACGAGAAAGATGGTCGAATCATGGAATTCGCAAGAGTAAATCGAATCAAGAGGAAGCCACTTCAACGCTCCCCTCAAAGAAAGCCGCTTCAATGGTCTATTCAAGAGCCGCCTCAATGCTCTCTCCGGACCCTTTTCGCTTCATAATCCTACTTCAACACTCTCCAGATCCACCTCAACGCTCGCACTGTGTAAGCCACTTTAACATCCTCTCAAGTCGTTTCAACACTCAAGCTACATCAATAATCAAGGCCTCGTCAAGTTATCTTTGATGTACTCATTGCTCAACATACATCTCATCCATCCTTCATGAGGACCCACGGAGCATGAAAAACCCCAAGTCGATAGAGGAGGGCTATCCTCAGGGAAGATATTTTTATATAGTTGGAAGGGCGCTGAACAACTCACCATCAATGTTCTAAGGCATATCCTTGAGCCGCCAACACTTCCCCGACTTGGTACCCGTGATTATCTCCGTAAGACATCTCAACAGATTCTTTTCTTCCACAATGAAATAAAAGGCAGGAGTTAGAACTTGTAATAAAGCACATGAGAGATGTAGTCACACACGAAGAGACAACTCACATCGGAGCACACAAAACCGGGTCCGGCTCAAATTCGGTGACGGATTTCAAGACGGTATTAGTTTTCAAGTCCTGCAAGTTTCATCGGTATTGATTTCAAGTCGTGCAAGTTTCAGTCTCGGTATTGATTTCAAGTCCGGTATAAGTTTCAAGTCCCATAAGTTTAAAGTCTCGGTGTTGATCAAGGCACAACCGGCTTTTCAACCGCAAGTGACGAGTCCAAGTTCAAATCCGATAGCTCACATCAAGTGACGAGTCCGGGTATCACTCAAGTTTCAAGTCCGGGTATTGCTTAATATTCAAGTCTCGGTATTAATCAAGTCAAGTCCTAGTATTGCTCAAGTTTCAAGACCGTGTTGGTCAAGGGCACGAGGCTGGTATAAAGTTGACATTCCTGGGTCAGCATACACGATATGGGACCCACGTTCAATCAAGCATATATGGCGGACCACATTTATTTGCACAACACGGTATCTTATGTCATGAGAATCATGTTCACGAAATTCAAGCCCACGTTCGATCAGCAGCGCAGTAGCCCCACCCACCAACGAAGAAAGTGACGCAAGTCCGTTGACAGGCACAACCCCACGATCGAGCGGAGCAAGCACCTGAGCGGGCCCTCGACCGGCGTGCATAGAAAGGTCGATCGGGCGGAGCAAGACCAACATCATACTAGGGGAACGCTTCCTATATGCCTTTTAAACGTAACATACCTAAGACAGGATGACAAAATCTCCCTGGTAACATCTAACTTTGCCTCATAAATTTTATCTTTAATCACACCATCTCATGCCTACCACACAATAGTGTAACCATTATGTGCTAGGCGTGGGACTTAATGTTGATGGTGGATTTTCGTTAAGGTTAAATTTGTAAAAACCATAAAAATCATCGTGACATCTTGTAAAAGATAAAGCCATTTATAAGTGTTGGATACTCCTCACTTAATTCACCAAGAATGGAGCATGTAGCAACAATCCCATTCAGTGAATACATGAAATTCCTCCGTTTGGAGCATGTGGCAACAATCCTTCTGTGAATTTCATTATCGACCTGTATTTCGATTTTCATTATCAGTGTGGAATGACGACTGAGTGTTACTCTTACAGAATAACACGAACCTCCAAGCACTATAATGAAACCATGTACGAAATACCCGTACAGGCTGATTCTCGGTGTTATACTAGCCCGAGCCCCTCTCTGTGTTATACTAGCCCGATTGAGCCCCTCTCGGTGTGTTATACTAGCCCGATTGAGCATCCAGACCGACCCGGTCCGGGATATGATCCGATCGTGATCATCCAACTCCATAAGCATGATTGGATGACCCCAGGATCAATTCCATCACCCCTGCAGTATGGAATACCCACTACGACCCCGCATGGCCGCCATTGGCCTTTTGCTTGCCAAAAGACGCTCATACCAAGCATTATGGACGGAAAACCCTAAATAAGGGTTTGCGTATATTACATGTGTCGCAAAAATCTCTCAACCATCCATCTTCGCAGGGTATAGATGGGAGGGTGTAGATGTAGACTTAAAGGGCCCGAGCATGTCAACACGATCACCGTGGGACCAGCTTACACACTTGACCAATCGGCAAGACCAACAATGTTTGGGCCGTGACAAAATCATCACCCAAACAAAGGAGGGCGCACTGACTTTTGAAAGCCAAAATTAGGGTTTCAAATCATCACGTCGTCCATCTTCTCCTACACGAATGGAGGGAACATCTTACCCGGTCATACCGGATGACCCGCTGGGCTTATCTACCCTCTCATGGGGCCAAAGGCATCCATGCCCTGGCTAATCCAAAACGCCCGCCCAAACATGCGTGGTTACACTTCCCAAATTGCAAATCGATCTAGACCACTCAACTTCACCTGGATGATTTGAATGGCTTAGATCACGTTTCATGGGATAGTCGGTATAGGCATGATCACCAGCCACCTACACACTCAAACCCATCGACCAAAAACCGACCAAGATGTGTCATCTTGAACGCGTGCTCGAACTAGGGATCTCACGCGGTTTCCTGAACTCCTTTATGCAACGGATTTCCGCAAAACCGATCTCAACCACTCCTCTTTCCTTGGCCAAATTGAGTGGCCTAGATCGCACCTTCATGGGATTTAAGACATGGACGTGTACACTGTGCAAAGATGCCATCTACATACACGTCCCACTGGCCCTTCCAAAATTCTTCCATTACTTGGTTTCGACCAAACTCAAGAGTCATGCTTGCGCTCCTCTTCAAAAACCCTAATATTCATTAATCTGGCCGCAGATGAGTGTCTCAAAGATCATCTCATCGAGTCAACTTCACCAGCTTGGTTATACAACCCCGGTCAAGAGTTATTTAATTTAGTGAGCGTCATTACCCATCACTTTACCACACTATAATGCGCACATAAAATACACACGATACTTCACAAGTATCGACTTTTCAATAACACAGTTATTCATTATTACATGCTGTCTTTCGTGGATCCACGATCCACACATTCCAGACATCAATCATGTCACAACCTGGGGATACATACGGGGTATCGGTGCGGGCGGTTCTGATACGGCGTGCAACGCGCCATCACAAGAACGCGTCGTGAAGTCATGGACGGTTAGAGATGAACAGGAGGAAGTGGGCAAGACCGGCCGACGCACAACCCACTACTCCATCACTCCACTTCCTCCACTTCCCACGAGAGACGTGAATGAGGCTCAATGACTTGTATAAATGGGTTCTCGCTCTATTTCAAAACAACACAAGTTCGACGAGACAAAACCAAGTGTTAATACAAAAACGTATTCAAACACCCCGCAGCTTGCTTGCATCAATCACAAGCTTGCTCATCTTTCCATTACAAGTCATAAGCAAGCCAACACCTTCACAATCTCAACACCTTCTTTGCTTCCCTCCCTAAGATCAACCCCATCTCCTTCACTTGGACCGAAACAAGTCCGGGAACGGCCATTTCTTGGTTTAGGGCCGGACTTGCACATTGATCTCGAATCTACAAGCACTCACCGCGGCACGCATTTGTTTAAGGTTTAAATTCATTCCTCATCCACACCCCAAATTACCAAATTCTACAGAGTAGTTTTCACCCATAAACACAGGAGAACCTTGGATGTCCCGAGTCTTGAGAGTAACCACATTCAAGACGCTCCCGTGTAGACAAGGGCCATCTTGAACTCTAAATCCTTGATGCGTGCGGTGACATGTAGGCACGGTCGTGACCTTCCTGCAGTTGATTGGCAGAAACGTCTCGCGCGCCGATTCTTCTAGAGGTGTGAAAGTTCGCATAAACTTTCCACTAGAGAAACCGCTTCCCGATCCACCGCCCATGGTTCATAGTGAAACTATTGACTTGAGTAGGATCGTTGTGAAGATCGGGCCTCAAAGGTAGGAGTCTCCATGACAAAGGACTGCTTATATCCGATGTCGCTTGATCAGTCCACGGGAGGTCCGCGCCGCTAAAGTACCTTTCTCCCGTGCGTTAAATGCTCCTTTTGCTGCGGGGATGTCGCGGCTCTTGTGGCAATCGATCGATTAATGTCTTAAGAAAAGTGAGTACCTATTTTGAGTTCTGGGCCATATCCGTTGAGTCTTAAAGAGCTTTACCTTCTCTATCAAGTCTCGCAATGGTAATGGGGGATTTATCTCCTCTCGTCCCTCGGCTCCGTCCCCGATGCCATGAAGGAGTGAAAGTTGTTGCCCGGTGACCACCGGAGGCGTTACACTTGAGGAGATGCCGGGATTGGCATTGCTCGCTCGTGATGGGAGGCGTTAGCACCTGAATGTCTCCTCGCTTCGCTGGCGTTGGGGATAGAAGCTTGCGGCTCCACGAGATGTATTGACCATGGTAGCTCCACTGGCAGGTACATCGACACCGAGAGTGTTATCCGTACTAGCTCCATCATGATTGATTGCTGATCCAAACCTGAGTTCTACCATCTTGAAATGAATTGTTGATTGAATTGGTTCTAAGATATACCCTTTTGAAATTGATGAAATCAATCGGATTTGAAGAAATTGACTTTACAACCGAGAGATTAACCTCCCACCGTGGTCGCCAATTGTTTATGGTGAAAACTATTCACAACCGGATTTGGTAATTTGGGGTGTGTGGATGATGAATGAATCTAAACCCTAAACAAATGCACTGCTTGTGATGAAGTGCTTGTATATTCGGAAATCAATTCATTGCAAGTCCTAGCCTAAACCAAAAATGGCCGTTCCAGACTTGTTTCTATCTACAAAGTGAAGGAGATGGGGTTGATATTAGGGAGGGAAGCAGAAGAAGGTGTTGAGATTGTGAAGGTGTTGGCTTGCTTATGACTTGTAATGGAAAAATGAGCAAAGCTTACGATTGATGCAAGGTGCCTGGGTCATTTGAATACGTTTTGTATTAACACTTGGTTTTACGTCTTTATGCGGACTTGTGTTGTTTTTTTCTCTGTTTGGAAAATAGGGAGGAGAACCTATTTATACAAGTCATTTGAGCCTTATTCACGTCTCTCGTGGGAAGTGGAGGTAGGTGGATGGGTAGTGGAGTTGTGTGTTGGTGTTACACGACCTCGCTTGCCACTTCTCCCGTCATCTCTAACCGTCCATGACTTCCCTAACACGTTCTTCTTGTGATGGCGCGTTACCTGTACGCACGCCGTAGCCGCTGACCAATACCCCGCATGTATCCCCCGATTTGTGACATGATTGATGCCGGAATGTGTGGATCGTGGGACCCACAAAGAAAGGAGTGGCATGTAATGCTAAATTGAATAACCGTTATTCAGAAACCGATACTTGTGAAGTATCGTGTGTATTTTTATGCAAAATGTGATCATGGTGTGGTAAAGCGACGCGGTGATCACCATGACGCCTCGTTATTAATTACTCTCCTCGACTGTGGTTGTGTAACCAAGCCGTATGAAGCCGACGTACGAGATGATCTTTGAGACACTTATCTCCGGCCGCTGGGATGGAATCGTGGTTTTGAAGAGGTGCGCATGCATCACTCTTCAACTTGGTGAAACCAAGCATGGGAAGGGTTTTGGAGATCGACCGCATGTAAACAAGATCTTAGGTGTACACATCTGCATACCTCTGTCCCATAAAAGAAAGCGCGATCTAGCCTTTCGATTTGACCCAAGAAGAGGGTGGTTGAGATCGATTTCTTGTGAAATCCATTGCCGCAAAGGAATTGAAACCGCGTGACATGCTGGTTGGACCAGCCCGCGTTCCAAGGCTGACCAATCTTAGTCGAGGTCTTGGTGATGTGATCCCAGCGATGTGTGATGACCGGCGTGTTACGCCTATACTGACTATCCCATGGCGTGATCTAAGCCAGAAATGGAAATCAAATTCGAAGTTGAGGTGGTCGAGATCAGTTTGCAATTTGGGAAGTGTAACCCACGCAGGATTTAGATGGCGTTTTGGGATGGCAGGCACTTGATATTCCTTGGCCGATCGTGTGAGGATAAACGGGCCCACGGGTGGTCATGCCGGTACGACCGACATCCGTTAATCTAATCGGGACCCTCCATTCGCTCTGAGAAGATGGACGCTCGTGATGCTCAAAAACCCTAATTTTGGCTTTCACGGCGATTGCAACCATGCTCCATTTGGGCGCACGAATTGGGACGACCAACCATGGCTGGTCCCCGACCGATTGGTCAAGTATGCAGACGGCCCACGGTGATTGTGCTGACATGCTCGGGGCCCTTTGAATCTACATCTACACCTCCATCTATACCGCGAAGATGGATGGTTGAGAGCTGTTTTGCGACACATGTAATGTGCCACAAACCCCAGTTTAGGTTTTCCGCCCATACGCTCTCGGCTTGAGCGCTTTGGCAAGCTATGCCAATATTTTTGGTCTCGCTAGCGCAGCTGAATATTCCATACCGCTGGGGTTTATGGAATTGATCCGGCCATCCGATCACGCCCGGTGAGGCTGGATGAACGAGGTCATATCCGCATCTGATACCGACAACGGATGCTCAATCGGGATAGTATAACACACCGAGAGTTCTCAATCGGGCTAGTGTAACACACGCAGAGTTGCAACTCCATACGCGTATTTGTATGCTTTCATTATAATGCTTGAGGTTCGTGCTTGCTCACGAGAGCAACACTCCCGGCCGCATGCCGCTACCGATAATGAGTACGGGAAATACAGCAGTGCTGTTCACGCATTAATTAATAATGCTATAAATTCACAGGTATATGGGATTGTTGCTACATGCTCCAACCTCGGATGAATTTCATGTATTTAATTCACATAATGGGATAGTTGCCACATGCTCCATTCTAGGTGAATTAGTAAAGTGAAGAAGTATCCAACACTTATTAATGGCTTTATCTTTTTTACAAGATGTCGCCGCATGATTTTCGGCTTTTACAATTTTAACCTTAAATGAAAATCCACCATCAGCACCGGCCTAAAACCAAGAAATGGGCGCTGCGGACTTGATTCGGCCCCCAAAGTGGAGGAGAACGGGTTGGTTTTGGGGGGAGGAAGCGTAGGAAAGTGATGAGACCCGGAATAGTTTTATTACGGAAGAGCAGTTGTGTTACTGCGACGATGTCGGAAAAGTGCGGAAGGCTAACAAGTCAGTAAGCTTAGCAAGCATTTTCCGAGGTGTTGCGGCGTTCCCGAACGAACCTCGTTCTCGCGGGAAATAGGTAAGACCTATACATAGCAAGTCGAAGTGAAACGCACCTGGTCTCATTAAGGAAATTCTGGAAAAATGGGCAAGTAAATGGGAGGAGGTGGTAGCCGTATGCATGGAATATGATGTTCCATAAAATGGGTGCTAGCGCAGGAATTGATGTTCCTTAAAAACATTAACGTATGGAATTGATGTCCCGTGAGGCGCTTCACTTTTAACTCCTCTTTGTATTTACTAACCACCTCACCCTCTATGACACTTCCCTATAGCCCGGGCGTAGGTGTGCGCCGCACGCCTGTAAACCGCCAAACCAATACCCAAAGAGGATCCCCGCCGTTGTGATATGTGTTGATGTATCGAATGTTTTTGTGAAAATATGTAACATATGGTTGTTGCTCCGGCAAGTTGATATTGGAGACTTGTAGCTTATGGACCTTCGACGGTCGGGATTTGTATCTTAAGAGGAAAGGTAGCCGCTTGGGATCTTTGCACGCTTTCGTTCGTTGGTGGCCGATAGGGAAGGCCAAGATGGTGGCACAAATTTAGGGTTAGCATGCCATTGGCATGGCATGGTGGCGCTTGCTTAGGTTGGCATGCCAATACGTGGCATGGAGGCGCGGCTGGTTGGAATGCCATGGCATACCGCTGGCATGGCATGGCTTGGCTGCACGACCAGATTTTCAGTGCCAAAGGACACCACGCGCTGTCCTGCAACCTTGGATGGCTAGGATTTGCTCCTGGGGATTGAAGGAGCAAACCGCGACTGTCGCACGCTTCAGCTTTCAGTAGCCGTAGGAAGGCCAAAGATGGTGGCGCGACTAGGTTGCTGGCATGTCGTTGGTATGGCATGGTTTGGCGCCAAACTTAGAGCCAGCAAAGGCACACATGCGCCACCGGTAACTTGGAGTGGCTAGGATTTGCCTCGGATTGAAGGGGTAATCATTATTGTCGGGACATTGCCGGTAGTCGCGAGGGAAGGCTGACAGGCGCGACTAGTGATTGGCATGGGCCAAGGGTTTGGTAAGCCGTTGGCACATGGGGCCAGCATGGCGAGTGGTTTACTGGCATGTGGGGCCAAGGGTTTGGCTGTACTGGTCAGGCACACAGTGCTAGCATGGCTAGGCCAAGGTGGCTTGGATTGGCATGTGGGGCCAAGGGTTCGCACATGCCAAAGGTGCGGCTAGCATGTCTAGGTGCTGGCTTGGTCGGGAGGCGTGGGGCCAAGGGTTTGCCATGGGCGCATGGCGGGCTAGCTTCTGGCTAGGTGCGGTTTGGCTTGGCATGTGGGGCCATGTTTGCTGTGGCGCGTGGCTGCTGGGCCTTGGCCAAAGGTTTGGCTGGGCATGTGGGCCAAGTAACATAAGTGGCGCATGGCGAAGTAGCTTGGCTAGGTGCGGTTTGGCTGGGCTATGGGGCCAAGGTTTGGAGTGCATCAGCTAGGGCTGGGGCAAGTCGCTTGCACCTTTGACGCTTAAGTGATTTGCTCCTCGGGATTGAAGGGCTTACCGTTGATTGTCGACACCTTCGCTTTGGTAGCTACTTGTAAAGGCCAGCATGGTGGCGCTAGGCTGGTATACGTGCTTTTGGCATGGCGCGCGGGTAGTGGTCGTATGGTTTGCCATTGTCATCAAGGCTAGCATGGTTGGCATGCCTTGCATGTGTGTGTTGCTGCATGGTTTGCCATCGCATGTGGGTGGGGCCAGTATGGTTGGCATGCCCGGCGGGGCGCTGTGAGGGTGTGGGTGGCATGGTTTTCCATTGGCTGTGGATGCAATAAAGGCATGGCTGGTATGCCTTGGCGTGGTAGGTGTGGCTGCATGGTTTGCCATCGCATAGGGGTGCAGCCTAGCATGGTTGGCATGCCTTGGCGCGGTAGGTGTGGCTGTATGGTTTTCATTGGCATGCAGGTGCAGTTTAGCATGGTTGGCATGCCTTGGCGCAAGAGGTGGCTGCATGTTTGCCATTGGCACATGCGGTGAGAATCAGGTTTTACCGCCGAAACCGTAATTAGCATTAAAAAAAGGTACCCATGGTAATTTTCTTATACAAATTAAAGGGTTCAATAAATGCTTGGTTTGACATTGTTACTCAAGTTCGTGATGTCATCACCGACTAGGTTTTGCATGATTTTACCCTAAGCTTAAAACTACCATCAATATTAAGTCCTATGCTTAGCCTCTAATGTGCCTTGTCGCGAGGAAAGATATGATGGTGACATAATGACTTTAATCAAGATTTAAATCATTGCAAAGATGGTCGTGAAAACTTAACAACCTTTTGTAGGTGAAGAGAGTTTTTGCTTCCCCGTTGGCGGCCCCGCATAAGTTGGTCGATGCAGACCGTGGAGGAAGTGCAGACGCAAGTTCTTGGGTTTGGTCTCGGCTGTACATCACCGAGGCAAAGTGGGCGCAGCCTTGGAAGGCAAGCTGCAGCGTAATGGCTTGGCACGTAATAAGACAACAGTCCAAAGCATGGTGGCTGCCGCAAGGCATGGTTTGGTGAGGCAAGGCATGGCGGGCGGTTTCTGCACGCACAAGCGACTTGTCTTTGTGGCCCCATTGTTTATTTCGATGCCAATGGGAAATCCTCTTTTCCTTTAGAACATTAAAGTATCACACCTCCTATCCCGCCTAGCTTATCAGTTTGCTGAGGCGTTGTTTGGGATCGATTTCCTACTTCGTGATTCCATCATGTTCCGCCTATTCAACCTACGTTTTTTTTTTTATTCCTTTAGGGTTCCCATGTATTTACATAAGGGTGAAGTTGTGTCGCCTTTCCCGCTTTTAACAAAGATTTCTTCTCGTCAAGTCCAACTTTCATCATGTCGATCGTATGAATCGCCCTCAAATTCCACTGTGTTTCACCCAAACGTGCTAGGCTTACTCTTGCGACAATTCTTCCATCCGAGTCATCTGGCCAAGAAAATCATATTCTGTGATATTCTTATTGATCAACAAGCTTTTATTTTCCAGCTGAATAATGAAAGTTTCTTCTTCATAGAGATATCCCGCCTGAGCATGTGTTACCGCCATTGATGAAGATGATTTGTCATTCTCTTCTTCAGTTCGATCCTTACCAACACCGGCATATCTTGAGAACGCCACTTAGGAATTTCTTTACATGAGTATCCTAATGCAGCTTCTGTCGCTCGTAACCTTCATGAGGTGTCTTTCCTCTAACTAAAGAAACGCTATGGGTCTCTCAGGCGATAGACCAACTTATACAAAGATATGGAGGGCGTACGGCCATATTTCCACCAGAACGCAGCAATATTGTTCTTCCGCTTTAGTTTTTATGCTGAATTGTCTCCCGATGATTATTAAAAATGAAGAGTATGTCTATCCGCGTTAGCCGCGAAACAACTATTCAAAAGTTGAGAACATGGTGTCTACCTGTGAATCTCCTCGGGTTCAATGTTGTTAGTTGCGGCATCGCCTTGAAATAGTGAAAGTTGACAGAGTTTAAGATTCTTGCCTCGACGGGTCCCCGCTACGTAAAGTTATTCGGGAAGAGAAGAAAGTTTGCCATAGAGTCTCAAGGTGGAAGAGTCAATCCAACTTGAAGAGCGGTGTTTGTAGGTGAAAATGGTTTCATTGGATTTGGGTAATTGCGGGTGTGTAGGTGAGAAATAATTTAAACCCTAAACAATATACCGCAAGGAGTACTTTAGATTCGTAGAGACTCAATCAGCATGAAGTCCTACTTAAACCAAGAAATGGTCAGTTCCAGCACTTGCCGTTTTACAACAAAGTGGAGCAGAACGGGTTGGCTTGGGGGAGGGGAAGCGGAAGGGAGGGCTGTGTGAGACCAGCATAGTTGACTCCCGGGAAGAGAAGTTGGGTCACTACGACTTGCTACCGCAGGGGGTGAGAGAGCTCACAAGGAAAGGTACGAGCCAGTGGTGGCATTTCCTGAAAGTGTTGTATCTCCCGTATGAACTTGTTGTCTGACACGGAAATAGGTAAGACCTATTTATACAAGCCTGGGAGTAAAAACGTACCCTTGGTCTCATTAAGGCTTGGCGTGAAGTAAACGGGAGGAGTGTGGTAACCGATGCATGGAATTGATGTTCCATAAAGCGCTTAACGGGCGAAACTCGCTTCTCTGGGTGAAACCGCTAACGTTATGGAATCGATGTCCCATAAAGGCAAACGTATGTGCTTTATGGTCCCATGAACGTTTCACACATAACTTCCCATATTTACTAATCGCTCCTACCCTTATGACATTTCCTTATGACGGCGAGTGTACGCCGCACACCGTAAACCGCCAAAACCAATACCCAA
>JAJJWW010017096.1:0-213558 GCA_023531295.1 Papaver armeniacum | reverse complement strand
ACTTTTTTGTAACAAAGAAAATTTATCGAAAGCCGCACACCCTGGACTCGGCTCAAAATTGGCTCGCACTCCACTCAACCTTGACCTGGTCAAGGCTGAAGGCTGACCGACAATTCATTTTCTGCCGGAAATAAGCCGGAATTCCAAAAAACGACCTGCATACACCTTTCATTTCATCCTCCACAATCAACAATATTTTCTTCAATCAAATTCATCTCACATTCAATCAATTCTCATCACATTCAAATGGCTTAATACAAAAAGAACTTAAATTCTTCTAAGTATCAAAATTCTTTTTAAGTATGAAATACTAGGGGGATACTAAGTATCACCATAGAAATTCTTATGTTCACAAACTCATCTAACTTAGAAACACATAGTAAACTTACAAAACTCTGTATCCGCTTCTCCAACCTAATGACTGCTCGTGTCCTCCAACATTTCGGCTCCCAACTTGCAACAGAGCATCAATTCAATTAACTCCGCAAAACACAAAAAAATATCTATTTAGATGCCTAAGTATGCACAACAAAACTAGAGGGGAGAAAGTATGAGGTTACCGCTGCCGTAGAAGAGAGATGGAGCAGCAACTTACGACATCAAAGACTCAAGAACCACAACTTTACATGAATTCCTTAGTTCCGCACCTTGCAATAAGCATCTCCACGGTTGTTCACCAAATCAAACACGTATAATAGTAAACGCCAAATTATCAATTTGACTATTTTAGGTTAAGCCAACACAAAAGAACATGATATATATAGCTGCGCTAGAAGTACTAACCTCGACTTTGAACATGATATATATGTGTACCTTCTTCACTAAACAAAAACGGCATATCCAAAATGAGATTAAGTGGTACCATAAGTACAAGTCATTATAAGTTCTAAGATATAAAGTCTTCAAAACATTCATTCAATTCATCTCAGGTTCATATAACAAAGAAACCAACATATAGCAAAGAAACCGAAATTTCTAAGTATCAAATTCCTCTAAGTACCAAATTTCTCTAAGTACCAAATTTCTCAAAGAAACTTTCTAAAGGAATACATACAAATACAAACTTAATAGTTTAAGTATAATAACTAGTTTGTCCTACACATTCTTTGGAGCCATAGGCAGTAATCTCGCAATAAAAATATCTTGTTTATAATTATCATACCTTGAAGTTTGAGTTACGAATGAAGAACATAGATCACGAAAAGCCGAAAGATCTTGCTACTCTTGGATACTAAAACACTCAATTCGACGTGCGATTCAATATACGCCTCTCGAGTGGTTTGTGCAAGTCAAATTGCAAGACTCGGAGATGCATCCGAACAAACACAACTCATTAGGCACTCAAAAGAAACATAAACCTTAGTCCCCTCTCGTGCACCACAAATTGTCCATGCCTTAACACTCAATTAACTGTAAAAACAACTTACTTGTATCGAAATTTTGTCTGATTCTTCCCACTAGCCGCAATACTCTCAAATTATAAACCGAGTGTCAAAGCCACAAATTTAAAATTAATAGTTTAAGTTTAATAACCAAGTGAAGTACTTACTGTGGATTGATATTTCCCTGATCGGATACTATCACGTCTAATCGACCTTGTGTGAAGTCCCTCGTGGCATTTACATATAACATAACAAAAACGCACCTACATATATATCAAAAAATGATGAACTCGAAAGAAAATATCCATTCATAAGCTCGGCTTGTGTTCACATATATAGAAAAAGTTACATTGGACCAAAAACAATGTTTGTGTAAAGCTCTTTTATGCACAATGCGATAAGAGTATGCACATCAGCTAGCATACGTACAAAAGTGTGAACTCGCCAAAAAATCAAAAAAAAATCCTATGAGTATGCACATCACCAAGATAATGTACAAAATTTTGAATTATGTGAGGTAACAAAAAGATCTCGTATAAGTCAAGGCAGAGATTAGGCGATGCTCAAAAAGGTCAGATCGATTAGCTCAAAAAGAAAAGGATCATGTGTGTCTTTTCTGAGAGGCACATCTTTGGACGAAGCACATATCCTCCGATTCCGACATCTCTCAAGGTTGTCTGCGCACTTGTTAGCTTTTCGCAGTTGATTGCATCCGCATGAGAATATCATCGATACATACCTTGGCAAGATGTATAGGTATAAGATCTCCATAAAACCGACCATTTAAAGCACCAAAGATAGCAGCTCACCAGCTTGCAACTACTTCATTCTCGAAGTTCAAGAACGAATAAAGCGGTCCACCACGTGCTCTTCCGATGAAGCCGTGATGCAACTTCAAACAGTGAACTTGTCGTACTCGGTGATATGATCCACCTCAACAAGCGAACTTGTCAAGCAAAGATGTGAACCCTCGTTTGAGGTGAAGCGTAAACATCGCACGGAGTATGGAGGCTACAACTATTGAGGTGCCGGGAACGTTTGATCCAATCGAGCACTGGAATTGCAGATTTGATTTCTTCCACTACACCACACAACTTCACAAAGCCATCAATCGTAACACACACCTTTCCACCTATTTCTTCCACTATCCCACCAAGCCCACCCTCCTCTCCGCTTTCGCCTTATTTACCTTGTGACGCGCTGAGCATAAAGATTGATTTGCGCATTTGTGATATAGGACCAACGAACGAACCCGTCTCTCTGAACCGCCCAAAAGCTTGAGTCATTGCACTAGGTTCTTCTACCTGAAGACTCGCATCCTATTTTTTCTTTGATCTCATCTGGGCCTTCTTGAGCTTCTCCGTAGTGTCGAGCATAACAACCAAGTAAATTCTAATATCTTAAATATCTAGTACATGTTTTTAAAAGAGTTGGAACAATCAAAAGTAAACCGACCACAATCGAATGGCACCGCGCTAAGTGTAAAATCGAACTACCTTCATGTGTATGTAGCTTTAACCCACACATCCTCGTGGAGTTAATCACCGGGTCGGATTTCGCGGACTCCTAAATTTACAAATACAATGTAAAATCATATAGTTTTCCATAAGGATGTTGAGGTAAGTTGTGAATATAATTGAGTTACAACTAAGTTGTGAATATAACAAAGTTTTAGTGTAAGTTTGATGATATATACATGTGCCAGCACTCTCACCATACATGAGATTTACGACCACTACTATGTGTGTAGCCATATTGTTGTCTTTTCCTCTTATGCTCGATTCTACTTTGCTTTGCCTTTTCTTCTCTTTCATTTTCGTGAAACCTTATCCAATCCTCTCTCTTTGACATTTGGGTGGAACATTTAGAATCCTTTCTTCATGAGTAAGGACAGGTCATGAGAGGCATGGCGTAAATCACTCTCCTCAATCTCCTTCATGGACCGTAACCGGCCTTCATAATATTTTCCTTCGATGTCCTCGTGCACATCATATTCACTCGAAATATAGAACAAATTAATTCTTACTTATTTGCAATAACGATAAAAGAAGTTAAATGACGAGTGAAGAAAAATCATGTCTCGTGTAAGTATTGTACCTCTCGTGGTTTTCCAAATATCATCCTTATACTTTGTATCAACAACATCCCGGCTTTATATGAAATAGGCACATGTGTAACGATCCAAGGCGCCTCTTCGGTGACTCTAATGTCGTTGCGTCCTCGAAACTCAGTCTGTCCATATTCATTGACCTCTACTTCGCCATACCTCGTGAAATTCAAACATCAAAATAGGGAAAACCAAAACAGAGCTAAAAAGAGAGCATCCACGTTAACAAAAGAAAGCTACCTAACACCTCAAAAATAAGTGATCAAACAAATAAAACCAAACAATTCACGAAAAGAGAGCTAAAAGCGAGCCATTAGATATATATTATTGGGTAAGGTAAAACATATACTCAATCGGTTTCAAGCTCAAAATGAATCGATAATGAGCAGCTCTTTCAAATTCTCATTGTCGAAGAAGAACCGATCGAAAAGATGTAGGAACTTCAAATTTATCCACTCAAGACGTTAACCCTCGTCTGTGAGTGCAACACCACAGATCATCCTCTTCAGAAGATCCTTTGAGAGTAACACTTGAGTAGCTTTATATGCAAGGATAAACTGCTCATCCACCACTCTATTTATGCTTTTCATTTTCGACAAGTTGACCTTTACAACCTTTGAAACCGCATTAACTTTGCAAGCATTCTTATCTCCAACACTAACCCAATCACAGTAAAAATAGCTTCTCCAAACTCCAAATAGTTCAAATTGATTATTTCTTTAATAACGCCGTAATAAGTTATTTCGCTTCCTCTACTGACTTCGCATGCGCTTCGTAATAGACTTTCATTGACACACCGCTATTCTCGTGATACATTCTTTCACCCTGCATTCTTGTTTTACTAAAAGTAAACCCATTTACTTGGTATTTCTTATATGATTGTGCCTTGAAGAGTGGTCCTTGCACGAGTCTCCAGTAGTGTTGAATCGGCTTTGGCTTTAATAATCATGTATAATAAAGATGGCAGACAATTAGATCACAACCAAAACCATAAAAAGTTGTATTCAAACCACTACTAAAAGCTTTAGGGTAACACACAGACCTCATCGCGCAACCATAGATGAAAACTCTTTGAGGTCCTGACCATTAGACGTGTCACCGTTAACATAAGAATCATACTTCCTACAGACTAATACCAATTCAAAGACTATCATATGATGCAAACATAATAATCGGACAAGAACTCAATGTTAACTAACAAAAACATTCTACTAAAATGCACTAAGTCACCATCATGCTACATCCCTCTAATTTGTAATATTTTCATTTCATGTGAGGAGGACTAAACAAAATTGAGACTTGAATAAACATAAAAAGAGTTAAGTAAAAGTTACCTTTGCCGCTTATCTATTCCAACATACTTAGATATGATCCAGTTGCGGTACATCGCTCAAATTGTGCTCGATTCGAGTAATACTCATTCCGTAATCCAAGAGGCATCTCATCGGCACCATCATAGTCATCATCCAAAAAAGCATGCCGAGTATGTTTATGAGTACCACCACCATCATCTCGACACGTCCTCTATAAGGTATAAGCTAGCTTCTCGCAGCGCATACCCTCTTGCAATGCACCCCTCAATGTACCTTTTATTGCGCACCAATCCTTCAAAACCTTTCATTAACCTACAAGAAAAGTTAACAGATCCGCAAGGATGATTAATAGTTCAATAATAATAATTCTCAACTTAAAAATTAAACAACAAAGTAAGGGGTTGTATTTACCTCTCAAAGGGGTACATCCACCTAAATCCGATCGGATCCATGATTAAGCTTCATCTGCCGTGATGAATCATCGGTGGATACTAATAACAAAAAAAAAGGAAAATACTTTTCCATTACGCACATTGCTTCCACCGGACTAGCTTTCGCTTGTATAAGTTCATCTCTCGTTGATAACCTTTGCGCACAAAATGTTGAAAAATATACTAATACGGAGAAGAGAAACTCAGCAGATCTTTAGGTAATGAAGTCGCAGAGATGAACTAGCAATGGAACAGAGATTGCATCATTACATAGTAATCGTGTGACTTGAAATTCTTCAACTCCAATGGACTAATGCTCACATGAGTTGCGAAGATTGGAACAAGAAGCTAGAAGGCACTCTTAAGTTCTTCAAGATCTGTACAAAAGATACTTTTTCATCTTTAGTTAAGGCAAACGATTCATCTTCCATTGTTGTTTTACCAGCTTGCACTATCCTCTTTCACCCATAACCGCTTTTTAATACCCATAGATTCCATATCTTTACGTGCATTTACACCATCTTTGACTTACTATTACCCATGAGAGTGTTAACAATATGCCTAGCTTATGTTCTTTTATGTATGCATAACATCCTGTACAATGACGACTGTGTTCGATCCCCAATCTGACAAATCATGAAGTATGGACTCTTCGAAAAATAGAGAGTTTTCGTAAACATCTTCATCGAGCACCACATTGCAAAATATCCGCTTTCGCTCCTCTTTACGTTTCTTTGTCGATGGTTTACCCTTACCCCGTTTACTTTTCATATCTTTCACAATCTCTTGAACTTGCAATCCCGTTAGTGGCCATGGAGCTTTACCATCTTCTCACCCCTCCACTGAATTTTTTTTGTCAAATCTCAGATTTGTGTTTCGATAACCATCTTCTGTGTCCCATATAACATATCTTCTTACTATACTGGCAGCTCACTACTGAAAGCTGCTTCTTCACCATAGGTGGGACATGCATAATACCCATGAGTCACACATCCAAATGTAGGTACCCAATGCCGGAAAATCATGAATGGCCCATAACAACCTTGCCTTCAAAAGAAAATCGAGTTCATGAAGTCGTTGAATGTCATAACACCATCATTCCATAACTCTTTCAACTCCTCTATCAATGGCTCGTAAGTAAACATCAATATCTTTACTCGGTGCTCTCTGACCCGATATCAACAAACATAACATGGAAAATTCGCGCTTCATACACATCGAAGGAGGAAGGTTGTACAGACATAAGTATCACCGCCAATAGCTATAATTAAGACCAAAGCATCCATTTGGATTAAAGCCGTCGATTGCTATCCCAAGAGTAACATTCCTTGCTTCCTTAGCAAATTCAGGACAAAAATTATCCGCACACCTCCAAGTCAGTAGAATCCAATTTGGATGACGCATGACATTACACATCTCTCCGTGCTCTAGAATGCCAAAGCATTGCCTCTCGCTTATCCATGGTATACTATAAAGTCTTTTTCAGCCTCTGCAATTATCGGAAAATGCCTTAAAGTCTTTTGCGCAACTTGTGTAAGTTTTCTCTCATCATTAAAAACTCTTACGTACGAGTGTTCTTGACATACATGACACTTCACCAATGAACTATTATCCTTCCAATAAAGTATCATGATCATTTACACAAGCATCATAAGTCACATAATCCATCCCTGACTCTTTAATAATCTTCTTGATATCCGGATACTTACATGGCAGGGTGTTACCTTCGGGAAGCAACTCTTTCATCAATTCTAATATTGCGGTAACAACCATTGTCCAAATTCCATATCGAGTTTTTATGTTGTTCATCATTATCGCAGCGTACATTATTGACTTTCCATTAGGACATGAAGGATATAATGGTTCTCTTACCTTCTCATCACTGATCTCTTTTCTCGACCACACCCGCTGGTTCCAACATTCTCATCAATCCCTTCTGTAACATTCTCATAAACACTGTTGTAACATTCTCATCAACACCTACTTCTACATTCTCATCCATCCCTTCCCTAACATTCTCATCCACATCTCGTGGTAATATTCTCATTTAAACCTCGCTGTAACATCATCATTATACTGCTACACATCTCGGCTTGTAGTATTATCCTTATGTGTTAATTATGCGATTGTGACTCGAACTTTCCCCATGTTAGCGCCAGAATGTGTACATCTCATGCATACCATGTTTGAGAAAATGCAATGAGATCTCACTCAGTGTAACTAAGCCTTTACCATTCATACAACGACGACAAGGGCATGAAAATAAATGACTCCCACCACCATTATTCTTGGAAAACTCTATGAATGACTTCACACCTTGTCGCAGTATTCTAAAGACTTACGAGGACACTTCAACCATTTCTTGATCACTTCGGATGACATATTACCCTTCAAAATTGATATTTAAAAGAATCAAATAAAATCACTTAGTCTTAGTGGTAGGGTTGTCGAAGCCCATGAGATTAGCCTATGAGTAACATCCTCTCAAAAGAGGAAAGAATGAGTTATAAGTAGCTTTTTGTAAATCACCACTAGGATCTGTTATCATTATGCTCCACAGTAGCATAAAACTAGACTCGTTTATACACAACTTAACATACAAAATAAAATAACTTAGTCCTAGTGGTGCAGTGGTTGCCGAAGCCTCGCAAGTTAACGGCAAAACATCCCCTCAAAGAAGAGAGAATGAGCTACAAGTAGCTTTTACGAATAACCACTAGGGATCATTATCATCATGCTCGCTGAGTACATAAAACCGGACTCGTTTATACACTAACTTAACATACAAATAAAATAACTTAGTCCTAGTGGTACGGGGTTGCCGAAGCCTCGCAAGTTAACGACATAAACATCCCCTCAAAGAAGAGAGAATGAGCTACAAGTAGCTTTTGTAAATCACCACTAGGGCAGCTTATCATCATGCTCACTTAGTAATCCATCAATATCAAAACAAAACTTCATAACTTTAGTTCATTTAAACTTGAAAAACTAACTTAAAATGAAACTAAAGTTCAAATCATGATGAGCATATTTATAGAACATACAAACTGGAATTTAGGTTACTACCTTACCAGATTCCGTGGCTCGGTGCTTCTTTCTCGTTTGTCTCTTGCCAAAAGGATCCTCTCCTGGTTCTGCAAAGACCAAAATATAAAACAACATTAGTCAAACTTTTATAATGTATCGACTTTGAAGCATATGTCACAACAACACACACTAATCAATTACGCTTTGCCATACCCACGCTCTCCATACCCACGCACACTCTGTTGTTACACACTAGCCAGGTCCAAGTCCTGCCTAGCTCCTCATCAAACCTTCCAAGATTATATAAGAACTCGCTTACTCAACTTAGTATGCTTCTAAGGCAAAAAAACTAACCATGTCTAACAAGAAAGATGCATCTTTGGCACAGGACTAGTAGATCAAAACTAGAACAATCAAAAACTATACTACAGATAAGCGTGTTTAACGATGTCAATCAGCACCACTGTTTTTATAAATTAGAACTTATTGAAATTAGATTACAAACTAGAAATTAGGTTACAAAGTAAAAAAATAGAAAATTTCAAATTAACATAAAAAACCCAAATTAGTTCAACTTTTTCGAACTTATACCTTCTAAGTCTTCAAAATTCTTCAATTCATGTCTTCAAACCCTAACAGGAAATTAGAAAAAATGGAATTAGATTTATATGAAGAAGATTAACAAAACATAACTCGATTTATTAACACTTAACTGCATTGGATGAAAAATGGAAGATAAAGATGAAATGAAGTCATAAAAACATATCGATAAAAAAATATGAAACCCTAAAAATCGAAAACTTTAAATCGATTAACACTACGTATCTCAATTGAAAGGTATTGAAAGATTCAAGAGATTTGCATTATGTTTCTGTGACAGAGACTAGAGAGGAAATGAAAAATCGAAGTGATGAAACCCTAGTTTCTTCGCTTCGAGACGCAGAAGAGCGAAGAGACCCTGAGAGAAATGAAAAATGGAAGATAGAGAGAATTCAGATTATCTTATCCATGGAACTCCCACATGTGAACTAACACTCGTAGGAGGAAATATCCTCTCGTGTAATTAATCGTGGGTGGAAATATAAAGCTAGGCGTGTGAGTGGCACGCGCATATGCATCAGGGTGTTACGACTACAGGTGGTGACCAAGCGTGTGAGTGGCACGCTTATATAAAAATTAGTAATGGCTTGTCTCTATTACGTAAATAAAAAAATTTAGTAAAGGCTTCACTGTTGCTTAATTTTTTTATCGGCCATTTGTAATAGGAAATTCGTAACGCGCTCATGGCGTTACGAATGCACCAGTCCTTAACTCGGAATTTTGTAGTAAGGTATTGCCTTCAAGAGGCACACGGCTCTTTCTATCGACTTTAATCCTCGCAAGTCCGCTATGCCCCTTTGAGAAATGGACGCTTTTGTGATGGACCAGAACCTCAGAAGACTAATTTGACCAGGCGCATATTTATTTTATCAGCTTGTCACAAGCCTGTGAGTGCTTAAGATTAGGAAACATTCCGGAGATTAATTACTTTAAATCTCCCGTGATGGTGTCAGAGACTCTATACTACCATATGTAGGTGGGAAAACTGACCATATCCTTAGAAAGTGTGGCTATCTGGGGAATCTTCCAATGACGGAAACCTTAAAAACCAAGCTGTCGATGATGAAGAAGAAAATTACGCTCCCACAGTTGCGAAGTCGAAATGGTTTGTCGCAAAGGAAAACGATACGAAGTGTTTTATGACTGTGAGATGTGTCAATGGTTCCCAAGAGCTGAGTCAAACCGAGAAGAATAATACTCTCATTCGCGACATTCTTGGCTCTTTGGCTATCCCAGGGATATTTTTGATGATCTCGGTAAGAAAGAGATAAGAAAGGAACTTATCACATTTGCCATAAAATTGGCGAAAGGGCGCCGTTTTTCCCCATTGGCGGCTTGTTTCTCGGTTCTCTATATGCACACTGATCATTTGGCTATGGACATCGTGCTTCAAACGGCTACATGAAAGTGGATTCGTATGTTCATGTTGCTTTCTCCAGCGTGGTTTTGGGAGCATTTCGAAGTATGCTCCTAAACTGTTGGTGTACTTCCGAGTCTTGGGTGGCTCCGTAATCGCTTATTTGGTCGAATAGGCTCCCAAAAGGCGCTCAAACTTTGGCTGATTTCCTGGATAGCTCGTGCGCGCTAATTTTCTTCCATGGCCTAGTGTGTACATCCATAACCCGGGTTAGTACCTTTGCCCCCGCTCCCATATATCTTTGTCTTCTTATGAGGAGGGCCCGAGGCGTCGGTGAGATGGTATTCATGCGAAGTTGCACGCCCCGGATATATACGCGTCTTTTTTTCGAGGAGCGTGTTAGGCGATCTCTTATAATGTGGATAGAGCAGCTCGGCATATGGGTTTCAACCAAGGGGTCCCTCTTGTTCGTCGGTAGCAGTCCGAGAAATCCAGTTATCAACCGTTCTTGATGCTAGTGTTCTTGCGCCCAGGGCATAAGCTCCCTTTCTTGCTTTGGGAACAAATCCGTCGACTACCTCCAAGTATAACGATTTCAGCAGGGGAATTCCTCGTCATCTAGGAATTTGTGAACGTAGTCGAGAACACTCATGGTAGGCCTTCCACCGAGATTTTTAGCAAAACATCCGTTGTTGAGGGATACTTCTTTAACCAAAAGGAAACTGGGCGGTATGGGCAGTCGACGCAGGTCCCCAAGTGAATGGAATGAAGGTCTAAGAATTGTCTGAGCGGTTTCGATCGATTCCACGGCTCTACCGGCTTTTAGTTCATCCAACATGAGGCACGTGTGATTCTTTTCTTGACTTCCATTGGATCACGTATATCCTTGTTTCTTTCTCGATACGTGTCCTTGTGGCTCGTCTAGGTTTCGACGAAAGATGAACGCCTTTGCCAAACTGCAAGTAGTCAAAAGCATCGTTTTGAGACAAAGGGTGGGGTGCCAAGCTCACCATGGTGATGGGGATTCGGTGGATGAAAGTCCCGAGTCCAAATGATGGCAAGAGTAGTTCTTCCGATAATGATCTTGAATCTTTGTCTAGTCGATCCAAACTGAATCAGTGAGTCCCATCCATGTTTTTCTTCTTTCCCTTTTTTTTTTCTTTGCACTAAAACTAAATTTTGATTTTTAGGAAACCGTTCTCGGGATGATCTTGAAGTGGAAGCCCACGAGTAAAGATGTGGTAGCCGTACTTCCTATCATGTGAACTATGCCGACTAGCGACTTGGACATGGAGATTCATCGTCCCGAGGCGCTGCCGTGACTTCAGTGGGAGGAGATCACTTCGGGGTGAAATCGTAGTTAGGGATCTTCCGCAAGTTGATGATTCATTTGGTGTTCCACCTTCAATCCTCCGTATCAGCCCTTTTCCTAGGTCATGTGTTGATTGGTGGATTTAGCGTGCACTTAAACATGCGACATTGTATACCAAGATTTGGGAAAGCTATGGTCACATTGCCACGACTAAGAAGATCACTAATCGACATACTTGTCAAGCGTGTGGAGGAAGCCTTGTCTTCGATTGATGATATGTGCAACGTGACTGGTCATACGATTTCGAGGATGTAATCTCGAAGTCGGAAGTTCCATCGTGGACATGTGCATGGGCTTCGAATTCAACGTTCCTTGGTTCGTTGAAGGTCTCTCCGATGTTGAAAGGTCGTTGGTCGGATGAAGAAACCTTCCAGACATGATGAAGAAGCGAAATAGAATTGAAGTTGTGCGGGAAGCCTGAAACTTAAGAGGGCGGCTCTCCAAAGCACGGTGGAGGCCTTTTGCCAAAAGGAGCAACCGTTGGAAAACTTCCTTGAATATATATCCTGCCTTACCGGACCTCTTATCTTTAGGTTTAAAGGCAAAATGAGACGGTTTTTTTTTTTGATTTTTCGATTTTCTCGGGTTAATAGATAAATGCTACCTTGACGGTTTTGGATTATATATTTTTTTTTGAATGAAATGTTTTAATTGAATTGTCTTTGGCTATGAATGAAGAGTGGCTTGAGACATCAGGAAAACCATGGAACTGGGTGTTGGTAGATGACATGGGATGAAACATGGCTATAGGTTTTATCAGAACTTGAAAAAAGCAAACCACATATTTTTGTCTAGATAAGATGCATTCGGATTTCTCAAGTCTTCTAAACGAGAATAAACTTCCTAGTAGGACCAAGTTTTTTTCTAGAAACATGGTCATGGGGAATCCCCGGGGCTCTTCCGAGCAGTTCTGAAAGTTGTCGATAACTCATGGCCAAGTTAATCCTCGGGCGGATTGTTTTGCTTCCCGCCTCTCTGAGAAGTCCTGAGTCATCCCTTGACGAGTCATGGCCCGATAATCCGGCCGTCGAGAACCGAATCGGAGTGGATCGCCTTCCTCTACCATCTTGACGTCGGGTCGAGAAGAATGAGATCGGATTTGAAAAATTGACATTGTACTAGAAGATCGAACCTCCATTTGTGGTCGTGCCATTTGTGGTAGGTGAAAATGGTTCTCATGATTTTGGTAATCATGCGAGTGTGCGAGAAAAACAATTTAACCCTAAACAATGTAATTGCAAGGAGTACTTTTAGATTCGAGATCAATACTATACAAGTCCGGCCTAAACCAAGAAATGGCCGTTGGACTTGCTTCGGTCCGCAAGTGGAGGAGAATGGGTTGGTTTTGGGGGAGAGAAGCAAGGAAAGTGGTGAGACCAGAATAGCTGATTTTTAAGAGTAGTTAGGTTACTACAACTTGTTATCAAAAAGTGAGAGAGCTAACAAGGTGAGTCGTAAGTAAGTATTCCCCGAGTGTTGTATCTCCCAGTATGAACTTGTTGTTCAATGGAAATAAGTAAGACCCTATCTATAAGAAGTTGGAGTAAAACGTACCCTGGTCTCATTGAGGGTGGGGAAGTAAATGGGAGGGAGGTGGTAGAATCATGCATGGAAATTGATGTTCCATAAAGTGGTTCACGCATGAAATCGCTAACATTATGGAATTGATGTCCCGTAAGGTTATTAACGTATTGCTTATGTCCATGAACGTTTTACACATACTTCCCGTGATTACTAAATCAATAAACTCCTTAGTGACACTCCTTATGAATGGGCTTAGTGTCGCGTGAATGGGTTATAAACTCGCCAAACCAATACCCAAAGAGGATCCCCAGATTTTGTGATGATGTCTCAATGTTTTGGAAAACATGTAGCACGTTGTTGTGGCTTAGCAAGTCAAGCCTCGGAAACTTGCTAGCCTGGTGACTTTCTGACGGTCGATTTTGCATCTTGAGAAGAGGCGAACCGTTGATCGTTGCCGCCTTTCGTTTTGTTAGTCACGTAGTAAAGGCCAACATGGTGGCGCGGATAGGGTTGGCATGCGAAGGCATGGCAAGGTTTGGCATGTCCAAACTTAGGTTTCGGGCCAATGGTTACTATGTGTCGTCTCAAAACCTTGGATGGCTGGATTTGCTCCTAGGATTGAAGAGAAAACCGTTGATTGTTGCACGCCTTTATTTTTGTACTCGCGTGGAAGAGGGCCAACGTGGTGGCGCGACTAGGTTGGCATGCGTTGGCATGGCAAGGTTTGGCATGGACAAACTTAGGTTTTCGGGCCAAAGGTTACCATGTGTCGCCTCGTGAACTTGATGGCTAGGTTTGCTCCCTGGGATCAAGGGCAACCATTGATTGTTTGCACGCCCGTTTAGGTGGCCGCGTGAGGGCCAACGGTGGCGCGGCTGGGGCGTGGTTAGGCTTGGCATGTGGGGCCTAAGGGGTCGCCTTGGGCGTGGCTAGCTTTAAGCTAGGTGCGATTTTGGCAGAATGTGAGGCCAAGGGGTTTGCCATGGGCGTTTGGCGTGGCTACGGCCAATGCAAGGGCGTTTGGCTTGGCATGATGTGACTATCATGGCTAGGGCCAAGGCAAAGGTGCGTTTGGCATGGCGGCTAGCTTGCTAGGTTTGGTTTGGATTGGCATGGGGCCAGGGTTTGCCATGTGCGTATGGCGTGCTGGGCCAAGGTAAAAAGGCGTTTGGCTTGGCATGATGTGATCAGCATGGCTAGGGTAAAAGGCAAGGTGCGTTTGGCATGTCACGGATAGCTTGGCTAGGTTTGGTTGGCTTGGCATGTGGGCCAAGGGTTGCCATGGGCGTATGGCGAGCTGGGCCAAGGTGCGTTTGGCATTTGGCACATGATGTGACTAGCATGGCTAGGGCCAAGGAAAAGTGCGTTTGGCATGGCGTGTGCTTTTAACTAGGTTTGGTTCGGCTTCGCGTGGTGGGGCCAAGAGGGCTCACATGGCGCATGGAGTGAAGTGGCTAGCTGGAGCTGCGGCGCGTGACAATGCTGGGGTTTCGGGGCAAAGGTCATTTGGTAACTTTTAGACGGCCCGGGGATTTGACTCGCCAGGATCGAAGGGCAGACTGCTTGCTGTCTGCATCGCCTTCGTTACGTGTCAAAGCATAACGAAGGCCGAGTGTAGTGGCGCGGCAAGGCGAGCCATGGCGAGTGCATCTGGCATTCTTACGAGAGAGTGTACCAGCATGATTTTCCACTGGCACTGTGAGGAAGCGGCTAGCATGGTTGGCATGCTTGGCTGCGCGACTCGGCAGTGGGCGGCATGATTTGGCATCGGGCACGAGAGGTGCCGCTAGCATGCTGCCGGTCGGTGTGGCTGGGATGATTTGCTATTTGCCTGAAGGTGCGCCAGCACGGTTGACACGCATGCGCGCCACGTGCGATCGGTGTCGCGGCATGGTTTGCCATTAAGCCTGAGTGCGGCTAGCATGCTTTGGCCCATGTTCGATGTGCACAGCATGATTTGCCATTAGCCCCGCAGAGAGTGCATTTGCATGGTTAACATGCTGGCGCGATCGGTGTGGCATGATTGCCATTGGCACAAAGGTGCGAGATAACATGGTTGGCATGCTTTAGCGCGGTCGGTGTGGGCTGGCATGATTTTCCATTGGCACGGAGGGTGCGACAGCATGGTTGGCATGCTTTAGCTTGCCCAGGTCAGTGTGGCTGGCATGCTTTGCCATTGGCACGAGAGGTGTGGCTAGCATGGTTGGCATGCTTTGGCGAGTCGGTGTGGCTGGCATGATTTGCCATTGGCACCGGGACTGGGGTTTGGCTTGTGCGGTAACCCTAATTTGAAAAAGATACCCATTAATTATTTAGGGACACATTAAAGGTTTCGGTAAATGTGCCTAGTAAATCTGGTTACTTGAAATGTTGTGACATCTTTGTCTGCTAGGGTTTAGTGTTTCACGATTTTAACCCTAGCTAAAAACCACCATCAACACCCTCATAGAAAATAGATTTCCATTGCATGTATTGAAGCATATCTAAAAAAAATCAATGGGTATCTTTATAATAGGAAATCATTTAAGGCTTCACTTTGGATGAAGCAACTCCTAGGCGTGTAAAAGGATGTCAGTTAGAAATTAAGTGTGTAGCAGCACGGGTCTTGTGATATCCTAGATACCTAAGGAGCAAAATTAGTCACAATTGTTTGGAGGGTCGATATCTATTACATTCAGTGTGATTTTGATAGTAGGCTAATGTTTGCAACGACTTAATACTATGTGGTGTTCAAACTTGACGATCGAGGTCCCAATTTTACTACCGAGATAGAAAGTTTCCCTCATTAACAAAAATTTTTATTGTTTTATGTTATTTATTTCGCATTATATACCGTATATTTGAAATATCCCAAGTAGTACGTAAATCAACCTAAGTAGTTTTTCTAGCTCGAATAGTAAATATTTTACGTAACTCGTTCTTGTTAAAAGTCGATCGGTTTTTGAAAAACCGATCATAAAAGACTCTGTCTCACAACACCAAATTCCCGGAATCGTAACAGCAATTCGTAACGGCTTATGGGCCGTTACGAATTTCCTGTTACAAATGCCCGTTACAAAAAATTCGTAACAGGCGAGAGCCGTTACTAAATTTTTTTTAAATTAGTAACGAGGGCTAAGCCGTTACGAAATTTTTTTAGGCGTGCCGATCACATGCTTGGTCACACGGGTGGTAACACCTTGCCCGGAATGTACGTGTGCCATTCACATGTGTGTGGCATTATGTTCCACCCACAATAAGTTATCTTTAGAGGATATTTCCTCCCTTGTGTGTGCGATTCACATGCCTGATATTTCTTTCCTCCCATGCCTTCGTAATTTTTTTCATTTTCTTCTCAAATTTCTATCACTCGACCTCCATCTTTTTCAATCTTCATTTTTCTTTAGTCATTCTTCTTCAGTTCATGGAAACTACCACCACCATCAGCAGCACCATCAGAAACAACCAAATCCAAATCACTCCGCCGATTTTATCTCAAATCTCTCCACCGATGTGATTTGATATCGGAAAGAAATAAAAATAAAAAGCCCTAGTTCCCCATTAGATCTATATTAGTATCATCTTTACCATCAATTTTACATCAAGACCCCTAATATGTTTTCTTCATTTCATGTTTTAAAACTAGGGTTTTGATATTTTAAAGTGGAAAAATGTTTAAATTAGGGTTTTCTTCCTGTTTTTGGTTTCGATTTGTAGTTGTTGTTGAATGATGTTTTTGGTTTTTTCGTGAGAAACGAAGGTAAATCCTCCTTGATCCATCTCCCTGTTTATTTATTCTGATTTTTTGATGATTTTTTTGAGGCTGAAATCAATCGTTTTGATTCTGATTTACAGTTTGTTGCTGAGGAGTATTCTTTGCTAGAGAGCTTGCTGAAAACGGTTACTCCGGTGTTGAAGTTAGGGTTACTCCTATGAAGCCAGAAATCATCATCGAGCTACTAGTCTAGAACTCAAAGTGTTCTTGGTATGAAGTCGATACTCTAGAACTCGGGTTACATTTTTTCTTTTTTCATCTTCTTTCTCATCTCTGTTGAATCTTTGGACAACAAAACACATAAGCTTGAAGAAGAAGTTGGAGTTTATCTGCGCAGCCCAAAGGTCGGATGATCGATTATTTGTTTTATGAAATTTCGATAATTTGTTTTTTTCATTCTTATTTGGATTTGGATTTGAAATCTTTCTCTGTATTTGGTATCTCTAATCTTCCTCATCTAATTGACATTGAGGTATGGTTCGTCAAACCCTTAATTTACTTGTTGATAGATTTTATGAAATGGGTTTGGTACCAATTTTAAAGGTTGTTAGTATTTTTAATTTAATTGTACAATGGATTAATTATAAAATTTTCATAGCCGAGTATTATCTTTCAATATGGTGGTGAACTTGAACTAAAATGAATACCGAGACGAAGAACAATTAACGATTGAGATGTCGGATTGACAACATTTGGACTTTTGAAATAAAATTTGAATCGATTAATGAATCTTATGTCGAAAGTACAATTAGTTAACTAGATTAACAAGCTACGATGCAAATATCTATATACACACGATTTTTATTTGCATATACATAGCTAGATATTACGCTCATCTCTTTAAGTATATATTGAGATGTCAATACTAAGGCTAAGGTTTCAAGCTCTAATTCAAGTTTCCTAGGATAGGTGATTATACAGGCATATTGTAATGGTAATTGAGTTTCATGATATTAGATGTAATATGCAGATTAATGAATTTGATTTCGGCCAAGCATATTACAGACCTAACCAATTAGCTCATCTTAAGTATTTACCATATTTGCAATGTTGTTGCACAATGTATCACTGTCTCAGTGTTATTGATTCACTATAATATATAACATTTGTACGTAACAGGTTTCAATTAGTATGGTTAGAACCTTGTATTTGTTGCTTCACTGGGCAAAGCTACATACCTCAATTTGTGGATGTTGACAAAGTTCATTAAAAGAAGAAATAAAACAGCCGAGGTCAAACTTCATAGTGCGATGCATTAATTACGGCATATTTTGTGGGATTAAGGTAATTGTAATGTTAATCAGGATGCATTTATGTAAATATTCTTTGCTTATTAATCCGTTTTATTGTTGCTTGTATAAGCTTTTTGAAGCCAAGAGAATCATTGATTATTTTTGTTCATACGAAGCATATATACTTTGGATTCCCCCTTTGTTCTGCGTAACTAATCAAGGGATATTTCTCTTATCGGCCTGAGATTGTATATTGCTAGTAAGTACGGTGGTCACAAAGAACTTATGAAATCATCTAAATGAATCCCAGCGGAAAAACAGTTGGTCGATTCTTGAGGAGGCGCGGCCTTTGGACTCTGAATCATGTGTTCACACCTCGTGCGAATCAACCCCGGGTTTGTTGTCTCCATAGTGATTACGTCCTTACATTTTCTTGCTTTATAGGATGGCCTTAGCTTCTTTGCATGACAGTACATATTTTGTAGCTGGTAGGAATGTTTGTATCAGTTGGCAGGTGAGGCCAATTAATATTTATTTGTAAGCCTTACAAGGAATAACAACCTTGGCTAAAAAGGAAACTTGAAAGTATAGTCCAAGAAGGAAACCGCTTAAAATTTCTTCTCTATATAAATTTACAATCTTGATTCATGTTTCCTTTAAAAAATCCCAATATCTCTGCTTGTCTCTCTTTAGATTTCTTGCAATGGCTACAAAGGTCAGCGGCATGTGAGAGAAACAACGTCGTACTCCACCACAGGCACCGGTGCCAATGGCGACGACATCATGGCTTGTCTTTCCATACGGAAAAGGTACTGTAGGTCTTTTGAATGAAATCTATAAGAATGAGTGTGCATCATTGTGAGTTATTATGTTTCATGAAATGTTCATTTCTTGGTAGTAGGTGATGATGTGAATGTGGTCATGAAGTGGTGACCCATTCAACACAGTATGAATTTTTACCGTGTATCTTTCTTATAATATTATGTGTGATTTTTCAACTGTCCCTTTAAGGGGTCTAAATGAATAGAGGAGGTCACAACTCATATTAATCGATATCTTGGGTACTTCTATAAATGAACGCTAGTGCGGCATTGTTATATTGAGACTTAAACGGGAAAGAGAACTATTTTCTCTGGTTCTTTGTGGGCTTGCTTGACTTGTGAATATTTGATAGTTTGAAGCGACCTTTGCCTTATTGGCTTGAGTCGGCCTGGTGAGAGACACATAATACCCTTAGTCTTTTTCCCATGTATTTCTATGTGGGTCGGCTTGACTACAATTTGGAGCTCAGCTTGACTTGTTCCACAGGGTTAGCGGGACTAGTAGTTCCATAATGGCCGTTGTTTTCCTCTGTACTTTTGATTGGATGAGCTAGGCTGGTACCTAAATAGATGAATTGGGACCTAGCTTGCCATATTCCTTAGGTTAGCCTAACAAGTAGATGTATAATGGTCATATGTCTTCTTGCATACTGAGTCCTGAATGAAATCAGTCTTATATGGTAAACATTGAGTCAATCCGGATATCACAATCATTTTGTTGTGTTTGGTCACATCTCTATTTTCTTATTCTTTTTCTTTTTTACGTAATTGGAAATTTACATAAAATATTTCTAAGAACAATATTAGTTAAATGAAATTTTTTAGTGGAGGTGCTCGAAGAGTTGAACTTAACAGTCATTCCTTGAAGTCGAAGTTTGATAGAATTTTGACTTAGGATTCTAGTAGTAGTTCTAATAGATGATTGTGTATCTACACTGTTGTTGTGTCAGTCTTGGGATCAGTATATATAAGCTCTAAAATGATTTTGATGCGGAAACGTCTTCGTGCATATCCAATTTCATAAAAATCTTATATTGTTCGCATCTATTATTTTATCAACTTAACTATTTCTTTTTTTGGCATCTAAAGCGATGAAAGCGAGACGGAGTCAAACGTTGTTTTGCCGGAGAGAATGCGAAGTTGTTTGTTATGAAACATTAGAGCAACGAGGTAGAAAAATAGAACCACCAAATTAGCTAATTAGGACAGAAATCATTTCATTTTGAACACTATATCTCGAGATTATGTCAAGTGTATATTATCTTGTTTATAGTTTTGTCTTCCAAGGCTCTGAATTCTTTGTGGCCTTTGTTAAAGGATTTATGACTTCTATGTGTGTACTCTTGTTTTCTGTTTCCTTATTGGGTTAAACTTTGACATACTCTTAAACATTGCATAAACAACGCTTAATTGTAGTTAATCTGTTGATAATGCTTTGGTGCCGACTCTTCCACGGCTTCCCGCGTGTGTGGTTCGGTGATCTCTTTTGGGAATCACTTAATTGTTGAAGCTATCTCGGAAACGAATAGGAAGAGATGGGTGGCACCAAAGATCATGGAGCCTTGCGAGAATATCACACCGAGCTTGGATATCTTTAACAACTGGCATGTTCTACGACAAATGCATCCCAAGGTATGAAACAATACGAGCTTTCTTAGAAACACATATGCTAGCTACTAACCACAAACTTGTACTGAGGAACACACCCCGGAGATCGACTTTATTATTGCACATGAAATTTCAACTGTCCACGGGTTAAAATGACTATAGACTAATCAATCACGGCTAACGTTTAATCGGCGACTTGGATACTTCAATAGTTGGACGCTAATCGACATCATAATATTGAGACACGGCAAAGTAAAATATTCTTTGGTTCTAAGTGGGTCACGCTTGACATGTAACGTGATGTCCATTTGTGTTTTCCCCGTGTATTTTTACCTGAGCTAGCTTGACTCGTAAAATACCGAGATAATTTGGAGCCTAGCACCGACTTGTTCCCAGGGTTAGCATTAGCTAAGTAGTTACGTAAAGGCCCTTTGTTTCCTCGTACCTACATTGTGTTGAGCACTTTCCTAGAACCATATCTTGCATGTGTTAGTTCACTAATCTGGATACACCTTGATAATTTGTTAAGATTGGGTCCCACCTTTGCCTTGGTTGATTTTCCGTTTGAATCTTTTCTTATCGAGTTCCTCCAATCTTGATATATGTTTATAGTGTTACGGAAGTAAGGCCATACCCGAATTAATGAAATTTAGACTAGACGAGTTGTCAAACGATATACTGGAGGGTTGGGTAAATTAGAAAATGATGATATATTATAAAATCATATGCCTCGGAGGATCTCTTTATCTATTTGAGTTACTACGACATCGTGCATAGATTTAGGGTTTGGAACTATGTGCACCATGGTAAGATTCTCATGTATTTGTACACTTCACCACTTCTACAGATTTCTCTGTGGTTACGGTAGAACCAAATGAGAAAGTACTCACTTAGACGTGCGATTTTAAATTTATGCGAAGGCCTAATTTAAGGCTCCATCCTATGTCCGGTTCACGGGAAAAAGCATTCATATCGGAACGGAACTCCGGGCCACGAGGTAATGTTTGGGACAAATTAGAGAAGCCAAATGGCGATAACACTGTTGGTAGACACAATGGGATCGAGGTCCATGGTCTTGAAGTTACAAGGAAAGCAAGGCACATGATGAGTCTGTTTTACGATTATGTCATTGAGTATGATTGGAGTTGAGGCGAAGTGTTTGATTTGATACAAAAACGATAGCAAGAAAGGCAAAGATTGTTATGTGAGTCTGTTTGTTATATATTGGAACTCTCTCAAGTATTAAACTACGAATGTAGAAAGAATATAAGAAGTTATTGTTCTTGAATGAGTGATATTATACGGTAGAATGAAAGATTTATGCGGAGTAAAAAAACCGGCATATTCCGTGAGAAAATGAGCTGAGGTCAATGTTGACTGGTCAAAATTAGTCCAGATTGACTAATTTTGACCCAGTCAATATTGACCGCGATAATTTTTTTACGTTACAAAAAGTTCGTAACGGCTCTAAGGCGCATTTACAACGGCTCTGTTGCAAAAAAAATTAACGGCCACAGTGACCAGCATTACCACGTGGTAAATTCGTAACGGCTCAAGCACATTACGAGGGCCAAAAAAAATTCATGTGGCTACATAGCCGTTACAAAAAAAATGTAACACCCACTTTTGCAACAGGCGAGGGCCGTTACAACCCGTTTTAGTAACGGCCTGGTTCTGTTTCTAATCCCAGAATTTGGTGTAGTGTCTTGTTAAAGGATTTGGATCCTGAAAGGTTCAGGTATACACTAGATTGATCTATTGGATTTTTACCAAGTTTGGGCAGTCTATTAAATCCTTGTTGTACAATTAATCTTGTATAAAAATCACATATCTGTAGGTATAAATTGAACAAGGTTGGTCATGCAAGTTCATGATATCTTTATTTGTTCCCTCTCCCTTTTGATATCCTTTTCTCATATGTATCCAAAAGGATATCAACGTTTTTACTCCGACTCCAAATCCCTTTTACCATCTCTATTTTTTTTCTCTAGAAACCGTCACATATTTTCCAACGACAACTTTAAGCTTGGCTTCAGAGAAATCACTAATTTGAGACATTTTTATTGAGAACTTAAGATACAAACCAGAAGAGATTTTAGTATAGAAAAATAACAACGAAAGAGAGAATTTGGTGTGAATCCAGTGAGTGTAATTTTCAAGTGTAAAAATATAACCACTTTTATCACTGTTGAAATATAGAAGTTGTAGTTAAAACTGGAGCTGAGTACTGTCTCAACTTGAGCAAATCGTCCAAAACTCGGATATTCGATACACTTTTTTTTTTCCACCATGAAAAATTGACTTTGATGATCCATGTAGACCATCAAAATGACAGTTTCCCTCCACACTTTTCTTTAATATCTACTCTCCTCATGGTTTTTAGAGATACTTTCATTTTGTCATTTTTGGCCTATTTTTAGGCTAAAATGAAAAAGTGAAAGTATCACTTTCCAAAAACAGAGGGAGTATATTTTAGAGATGTTTAAATGCCACATTAAAAGTAATTTCTTGGCTTGATTTAGTCGAAAAGTTAGAAGTTAGTTTAGACTTTTAAAAAAACAAACTTCTTTGCTTCTGAATGACTAGTTACCTTTTGCGGGGGAGACTAGACACCAAATGTTTCTTACACTTATTTTACACCTATACTCTTCTACTCTGTCTATATAATGGAGGGTATAGCCGTCAAAACTATCCTCTCTGGTTCCTATCTCTCCAATGGCGACTGTAATAGATTCATCATCACACAATCACTTAAATCTTGATTCAATCCCAACAATTGATTTACGACTATTATCTCAATCTGAACTTCACTCATTATCATCCCTTTCATCATCATCTTCCTCGTCTAATCAATCTTTCAGTAATAATCTTCATATTAATACTCACTCTGAAGACCAAATCATAAACCCAATAATCAATCGTTCCATTTTCAATGAAAGTGCAGGTAGCCGTAAACAAACTTACTCTCGTCTTCGTTTATTATCATCATCGTCATCAGTAAACCCTAATAATTCACATAAAAATCAATCTATTGCTACCGATTTTGATCCTGAATCTAAAGAAAACAAGAAGATTGTGTCTTTACTTCATCAGTTGTTCACAAGAAACAGCCCCAAAGGTCTAATTCGTCAAAACGACTTGAACTTGATTGGTTTGGAGAAGTTTCCAGTTGTGAATTGTAATGGGGTTGTTGTTGATTTCACTGAATTGGGTAATTTGAGAGACCCATTTGATTCTGAATTGAAGAAGAGAACAGCTGGATTAGATAGTGAAGATGGTTTATTAGGGTTTTTGAAAGAATTAGAAGGGATTTGGGGCAGTAGAAGAAAGAAGAGGAAAATTGTTGAGGCTAGTGATTTTGGAGATTTCTTGCCAATTGGTTGGAAGCTTTTGCTTAGCGTGAGGAAGAAAGACGGCAAATTCTCATTGTTCTGTCGCAGATACATAAGGTATGGCCATTCGGGGGCATTTGGTCTTCTGATTTAGAGTTATTGACTCAGTGATATTGTGTTTTTTTGTTTAGAATTGAATTCAAATTTTATCACCAAAACTATACATGTAGTAGCAATGACTGATCCAGCTAAAGATATGGGAGGGCATATGCCCACCCAGGAGCTGGCCAAAGGAGACCATTAGTGTTTTCTAAAACTAGCAACAATGGCGAACCCAGCCAAGGCCATGAAGAGCATTTGCCCCAAGATAATTGATACCCAAAGGAGAAGATGCTGGTTTAGGGGCAATTGCCCCCCAGACCTTAGGAGGCTATAGTGTTTTCTTGGGGTTTCTGTTCCAATTTGCCCCATTGTTGTAATGCCCTTGTCACGGGACTGCGTATATCTGAACCTAAACCCGTAAACATGTGATGATGCCCAAAGTATGTTGTATTGATTTTATTGAATTCATACACTGCATTGAGTTTAGATGGTGGTTTTCTAGGTTGTACTTGGTTCTAGTCTTTGCAAATTGCAATTTACAACCTTGTTGTCATCCTCAATCAAGTTAGCAGTTCCTATATATTTTTGTATCCGTTAACAGATCTATGGAATTTAGAAATGCACAGGAGAGAAGGCTGAACTTGTTGAAACGCCATGTAACAAAGGCAGATTTGTATACACATATATAACTAGCCAATTTTTTTATAATGAGTTTAGTTTACAGTATATCATTGATTGCGTGAGTGTTGCTGTGTTTTAGGATTAGAATTGAACTCAAATTTTTATCACCAAAACTATAGTCATAGTAGCAATAACTGATTCAGCTATGGGAGGGCATATGGCCACCCAGGAATTAGCTGGCCAAAGGAGACGATTAGTGTTTTTATTTCAGAACTGTAATAGCACCAATGGCCGATCCTCCCAAGGCCATGGAAGGCATTTGCGCCAAGGCAATAGCTAGGCAAAGGAGAAGATGCTGGTTTTTAGGGCGATTGCCTCCCAGATCTTAGCTAGCCAAAGGAGGCAATAGTGTTTTCTTGAGGTTTTTGTTGCAATTAACCCCATTGTTGCACTATCCTGGCTAGGCTTACATCTAATCTTATCTTGGGTCAAGCAAAGTTGTTGTCAATGATAGCAGTTACAACATTGTTTGCTGATGAGGCGAAATTGCTACTGCTCAGAAGCAATGGAAATTAGTGAGAAACATATTAATGTTTACATTGTTCTGTGACTAGCTAATGATTGGTTGTTCTGTTCTGATTCTTACATGAATTTTCTTGGTTTGCTTTTGTTGATTTCCAGCCCAACGGATTGCAGTTCAAGTCATGCAAGGAAGTTTCATCATATTTGCTCTCTCTTTCTGGAACTCAAAATGTGAAGCAGTCAGAAAATGTCAATAGTACGGAGGACATTGGTGTGGTGCATAACTTGGCTTCTGGAAGTGTACTCCAAGTTATTTAGGTACAGTTCCTTAGTTTACAACCCTCGTTGTGTTTTCAGGAGTTGATAATTTGGAAGAGTTTGACAGAAGGGAGTAGTTTAGAATGTCAAAGAGCAATAATATTAAGAAGACGATACATATTTCTCGCATTTATTTGTCATGATCACATTATATCTTCTAAAGATTGCAGGCAGAGAGGTACTGGATTGTTGGAGGGATGATTAAAAAAATGTCCAAGTTTCTGATGTGAATGATTTGCCAAGATATTCCACAAATTTGTCTGTCAGATACAGGTTAAGTGAAAAATAAGCCGACACTGTCAATTTGCTTGCAAACGTAATCTGGAATAAGCAATGAAGCTTACATTTGGACATGTACTTGAATCAAAATTTTCTCTTTCTCATAATCTTCTTCCCCAAATACTGTTGTGCTGCATCAACTTTAACAATCAAGACGAATACTGGTAGCATAAATATAAGAAAACCTACAAGAAATTTTAGAAACTTATCCCATTGATTAGATGTCCATAGTTGTATCAAACTAGAGGAAGAATCTTTATTATCCCCAAAATTTCCATCAATTTTTTCTTTGTACAATATAAAGTCTCCTCTTGAACCCAGTGTTGCTCTATATATGTAATCCTCCTTAACATTATTACTAGTGTCTTGGAATTTTCTCGGTTGATTCTTGTCTTCATAAATTATTATTTTACGTACTACACCGATAGAATTTGCGAGATAAAGCATACCAGAAGTATCTAAATTGAGGGTTGCGGGCGTTGCTAGCCTACGGAAAGGTTTACTATATATTCGAGCATGAACGCGATCATAAACATTCCATATAAAAACTGCATTATCCGTCTTTCTCATTGATAATTTGTACTCGCCTGAAATGGAGATTAGATGATCAACTCCAAGTTTTAACTGTTGACCTCCGAGAAGTGTATCAGTAGGATAATCGAAACTTTCCCAAACAATTTGAGAATCTGAACCATATAAAACAAAGTTGCCATTATCATGCAGCTTTGCATATGACACTGGCTCCACAACATCAAACAACAAGAGTTTATCTTTATTATCCTTCCGCAGAACTAACTTCCCTTCCATGGTGAAGATAATTAAAGATGGTTTGTGCACAGCTGGAATAAGATCTTTATGATTAGCAGTCCAGACTAGGGTTTTGTGAGGCGATTTAATAAACCATATGCCAACGGTGTATTGATTTGGAGACCATGGCAACTGGTAGAAACCGAAAGCAACGTTACCCGAAGGAGAAAGCCAATAAGGACTCGAATCATTCAAAGATAGAGATGAATCTCTTGCTATTTTGCTGACATCAACATTGTTAGATGTAGAATTGATAAGAAAAGGTAGGGAAAAGAAGATTATCAACACTAGACAAATACTCATTCTTGGATGGAGGAAAAAACCAGCAGAGTTGAGAATCTCTCTTTATTAAGAGAGTCTTTTGAATATGAAAATGTGACAAGATATGCAAACGAGATTTTAGGCTATTTTTTTTGTTTTTGAGTTAGTTTGAATTATTAGATTTGGATAAGCTTTGAAAAAATTTTAGGCTAATTTGGTCTTTTTTCTTTAACTAAACTCCAATTTAACAAGTGTGGTAGTCCTTATTCTAACGAGGGTACCAATATGTCAGGAAGTTTTGTTAGAAAGTTAAATGCTTTGTTCGAGAATATAACTTACATTATTGCTCCCAGAGCCATGCATTAGCTCATGGAAACCCTATATGGAGAGGTTGAGAGTGGACCTCATGACCTCTCTCAACCTTGAAGGAAAGACGATCATATATAATGTTCCCCTATATATATATATATACCAGGGCATAACCCGTGCCGTACTGGCACGGGCCTTGATTTTTGTGGGTTTGATATTTTTTTTCTTCTCATTTTGGAATGGGCTTAAATAGATTTGATGCTCTATTTACCCAAATTTATACTCCTTCCGTTCCACTTTAGATGATGTTTTTGGAGTTTTCACGCAGATTAAGAAATGAAGAGCGATATGAAGTTTTTCCATCTATACCCTTGATAAAAGTCTTCAAACATTAATTGCTATTAGTGCATTTAAAAAAAACTTGTAGTTCCAAGAAAAAATATAAGGGTGTAATTGATAGTTTTGTGGAAAAATATGAAAACTTTCAAGTATAGTGGAACAAAAATATAACCCTAAAACATGGAACGCAGGGAGTAGAATTCATCCTTTTAAATACGTACCATGTGGTAATGCCTTAATAATTGTAATGATGTATTACCCTTGGATTATTTTTATTAGGGACCTGATTTGCAAGCGGGGGTGATGAGTTGATGCTCTACATGAACATGGAACTTTAAGTTGTATACGGGTAGCACCCGGGTATTTTCTTGCTAGTGTAGATGAATCATCAATAATAATCCATCATTAGGTAATGGGTAATTCTGAGAAAACGCAGGGCCGGCCCTGACACAGAAGATGCCCAAAGCAGACACTAAAAGTACTGCCTCTCTAACCATTGACCTAGTCAACACAGTTTGACCATGAGTGGAAAATTTTCAGCTTCTTTATTATTGTTCCACGTCATTCCTGTGTTGCAATGGCACACTAGATACACTAGACCATTACATGTATATCTCTTAGTGATGGTAGATGTTGCGAATATAGTTATTAGTCAATTGTGATAGTCAATAGAAATGGAACTACTTGAGTACTTGACCACATCCACAACGATAGGAACCACTTGACCACACCCACAACACGTCTTACTTTACCATGATTACGTGGAGTACATAAGCAAAATTAAGAAGTTTTATAGCTTGTCTAGTGAACAGGAAAGTGTGTTTCCCCTGGGGTGTAAGTGTGTGACTGGGTGTACGTCCAAAATGAATCTATATTATGCCGATTTAACGGAAGTTTGACATGACTGGAAAAAAAAACACGAAGGGCAACAAAACACTTGCCATAAAATTAATGCAGAACTAAAAAAGCGGAAATAGGTTACAAATCGTGAAAAGTCTTTCTTTAGTATGCCCTTGGAATCATTCAATATTACCACTTATACCTACGAACTAAATTAAGAGGCTTTGACTTTGTTTTCCAAAATCCGAACTGTCCAACGTGTTACATTTTTTCTTTTTTTATGCCCCCTCAAATCTGCTGCCCAAAGCAGTGCTTCGGTCGCTTTGGGTCAGGGCCGGCCCTGAGAAAACGCATAAAAGGCTACATAGAGTGTCGTTGTGTGGATTTCAAGCCTCAACTATCACCGGTATTCTTATTATTTTAGTTTTCTAATGCTTTATAATCCACATTTCAAGCCTCAACTATCACCGGTATTCTTATTATTTTAAATTTCTAATGCTTCATAATCCACAATATTGGTGCTTACTACTCAACATTCAGAATCTACAAAACCGCATAATAATCCAGCCGAGTTTTTTTTTTTTTAAGTTTCTTCTAATTGACAACCATTGCTCAAATGCAGTTCATATAGAATAATTCTGTAAATTTTTAATAATTAAAAGGACACAAAGACAGTCGTCTGAGGTCTTGTCCCATCCAAGTCAGAACCCAATGAGTTGGAGTCCAGAAGATTGTCCAACTTTGAGCATCCTGCAATTTGTATCATTGCCAAACTATTTAGGCAAGACTTCTGGTAATGCAGACTCTACAATGTCATGTATAGCTCTACAATATTGAGAAACTTCTGAAAAAGGTATTGCACAAAAATATTAGATATGCGTGCCATGTATAGCTCTGTAATAATCCTATTGCTTCAAAATAAAAATAAAAAAAATCCTAATGATCGTCTAATATTATGAGAATCAACACAATAGAGAAGAACTATGCTAAGTAACTTACTAATTTTTTATGGAATTAATAATATAAATCCACATGTATGATAAATTTCAAAAACTGAAAACAAATACAATAAATAAAAACAGCTTGCATAATGCAAGTCTGTAATGATACCTCTATACCTAGGGTTGTAGTGATTTTTCTTTTAGTTGTTGGTGTGATCATCATTGTCATATCTATTTATCTAAAATGACCACCTAAAAGAAATACAGTATTAAGCAGAATGATTTCAAAACATGGATGATGGTAAAATTTAAAGATACGGACTTCATATTTTAAACAACCATAACTGTGAAGAGATGATTCAGTAACCTATGTAGATCATCATTGTCATCACAATATAACCCCATCTTGGAATGGCTAATAACACCTCATAGGAAGATAGGATTCTGTATCCACCAACTAATATGGATTATTGATGTTGTTTTGAAGTTGTTTGTAAAGTGGTAGTAAAAGTTCGTTCAACTCGGATTTGTAAAGATTGGGTTTTTAAGACTTAAAAATCAAAACAATGAAAAAAATATATATATATACAAAATTGTCACGATAACGAGAGATTACTGAGACTCAGGATTCCACCAATTCTTATATTCATGTGGTTCAACTAATAATTCTAGACATTCATAATTGACTCTAATTTATTGCCGAAAGTAGATTTTGAAAGCAGTAATTGTATATCTAAAGCATGAGACATCAAACACTTAAGAAAGCATGACCCATCAATTGAAATCACAATCACTCTGTAAAAATCATATATCAATTGAAAATCAATGCAATAAGTCATAAAAGAAATAATAGAATTACCACACGCATGAAGAATGGCTTCCTCCGTCATCCCAGTGTTGGGGTTTAGCTCCTCATATTATTCACGTTCTCAAAATAGGTGTTTTTAGCTCAAAAGTGTGAAAAACAAGAGAAACCTAATAAGGCAGGCAGTTTGCAACGCTAAAGAGGCGTTGCAAAACAGTTGTTACAATGGGTGAAGCCGAATACGGAGAAAAGATGACAAGCTTATGAAATATGTGATCTGTTGAACTTCGATACTTCTGTTGTGTTGTTTAAATAAGACTGCCTCTGTTAGTCCGTTCTTCGTGTTCTTGAGAACGACACTTCTTTTCTGTCATCTGCAACTCTTCCTTCTTCTTCTCTCTTCATTCTTTGCAATTCTTATCTGCAGCCTTGTTCTTAGCTACGAAGCTACCCCAAACTCCCGACTCCCCTTTCTCTCGAATCGAACCTCTTATATATCACAACCACCGATTATAACTCGATAAAATCTTCGGTTATCCTCCCTTGTTTTTTCTCTGTAAGTTACGTACTTTCCTTCCCCTTTTATCTTATCTCTCACGCGACTTCTATAGCTGTTGTATCTCCCCTGAATCACAGAAGATATTTTCTCTTCAGTTCTTCCAAATATATGAGTAAAATCCCGTCAACTTCGTTTCTTCCCTGTTTTATCAAATCGGTAAACTTATCCCTGTTTTTCCGAATCCAAGAGAGTTACCAAACCTGATTTGAGGTCTAGTGTTATTACCAATCCATATCCGGGTCCAAATCCAAGAAAATATCGACCCAAAGTCCTTCCAAAGTAACACACGGTGACTGTATGGTTTACGCATGTGAAGTTGTATTTTCGCGCCAAATTTCAAATGGGAAAAGATGAAGTGCCCCTATCCAACTCTAGGATGCCTTTAACACTTGGGGTGTCCTGGGTGTAAATAGCAGTTGGGCTACCCCTTAGCAAATGAGGTGCAAATAGCAGGAGGGTACCCCTTAGTAATTGAGGTGCCCCTTATCCAAATGAGGGGTCCGAATAGTAATTTTCTCCCACGAGCGCAAATACCACTTTTCGAGCCAATTTTCCTACTGTTGATGGTGGTTTTTAAACAAGGGGTAAAATCGTAAAACCCCATGACCTAGTGTTACCCGCAACACATTAACTAAGAGCATTTAACTCGGTGTAAATAATTAATAGGGTACTTTTTCAAAATACCCAGCATTAGGGTTTTCGACCACGTAACCCTAATTCCAAAATGCTAAGCGCATCTTTGCGCACCATGGCAACAATGCCAAGCCAAGCCGCATACTCGCGCACCACGGCCAACAATGCCAAACCAAGCCGCACCGCGCGCCATGGAACCAATGCCAAACCACGCGGCATACTGCGCACCATGGCAACAATGCCAAAACCAAGCCGCATATCACAGACCATGGCAACAATGCCAAACCAAGCCAAAAGCGTATCATGCACCATGGCAACAATGCCAAACCAAGCGCGTCTGCGCGCACCATGGCAACAATGCCAAGCCAAGCCGCATACTGCGCACCACTTCAAGAATAATGCTAAACCAAGCCGCACCCTCGCGCACCATGGCAACAATGCCAAACCAAGCCGCATACTGCGCACCACGGCAACAATGCCAAACCAAGCCACACCCTGCGCACCACGGCAACAATGCCAAACCAAGCCGCACCCTGCGCACCATGGCAACAATGCTAAACCAAGCCGCACCCTGCGCACCATGGTAACAATGCCAAATCAAGCGCATACTGCGCGACCACTTCAGCAATGCCAAACCAAGCCGCACCTCACGCAAAGATGGCAACAATGCCAAATTTCCAAACCGCTATACCTTTGGCCCACGCCAAATATAGCGCCCTAGGCTTGCAAGACTTGCAACTAGGTCAACATGGCCGCACGTGCCATTGGCACATGCCAACACGTCCGCAAGCCATATTTTCAAGCCGCTATGCCTTTCGCCCACGCCAAATATAGCGCCCTAGGTTTGCAAGACTTGCAACTAGGTCAACATGGCCGCACGTGCCATTGGCACATGCCAACACGTGCCGCAAGCCATATTTCCAAACCGCTATGCCTTTGGCCCACGCCAAATATAGCGCCCTAGGCTTGCAAGACTTCTAACTAGGTCAACATGGCCGCACGTGCCATTGGCACATGCCAACACGTGCCGCAAGCCATATTTCCAAGCCGCTATGCCTTTGGCCCACGCCAAATATAGCGCCCTAGGCTTGCAAGACTTGCAACTAGGTCAACATGGCCGCACGTGCCATTGGCACATGCCAACACGTGTCGCAAGCCATATTTCCAATCCGCTATGCCTTTGGCCCATGCCCAACATAGCGCCCTAGGTTTGCAAGACTTGCAACTAGGTCAACATGGCCGCACGTGCCATTGGCACATGCCAACACGTGCCTCAAGCCATATTTCCAAGCCGCTATGCCTTTGGCCCACGCCAACATAGCGCCCTAGGTTTGCAAGACTTGCAACTAGGTCAACATGGCCGCACGTGCCATTGGCACATGCCAACACGTGCCGCAAGCCATATTTCCAAGCCGCTATGCCTTTGGCCCACGCCCAACATAGCGCCCTAGGTTTGCAAGACTTGCAACTAGGTCAACATGGCCGCACGTGCCATTGGCACATGCCAACACGTGTCGCAAGCCATACTTCCAAGCCGCTATGCCTTGGCCCACGCCAAAACATAGCGCCCTAGGCTTGCAAGACTTGCAACTAGGTCAACATGGCCGCACGAGCCATTGGCACATGCCAAACACACGCTGGTAGCCTAACTTGCAAACCGTGCAACCTACCACCAAGGCATTCCGCACATGCCATTGGCACATGCCAAACACACACGGTGGTAGCCTAACTTGCAAACCGTGCAACCTACCACCAAGGCGTTCCGCACATGCCATTGGCACATGCCATACACACACGTTGGTAGCCTAACTTGCAAACCGTGCAACCTACCACCAAGGCGTTCCGCACATGCCATTGGCACATGCCAAACACGCACACTGGTAGCCTAACTTGCAAACCGTGCAACCTACCACCAAGGCATTCCGCACATGCCATTGGCACATGCCAAACACACACGCTGGTAACCTAACTTGCAAACCGTGCAACCTACCACCAAGGCATTCCGCACATGCCATTGGCACATGCCAAACACGTACACTGGTAGCCTAACTTGCAAACCGTGCAACCTACCACTAAGGCATTCCGCACATGCCATTGGCACATGCCAAACACACACGCTGGTAACCTAACTTGCAAACCATGCAACCTACCACCAAGGCATTCCGCACATGCCATTGGCACATTCACACGCGCCACTAGCAGCGCCACTTGCACTCAAGATGCAACCAACACTCGAGACATCGACACAAACTGGGGGATGCTTCTTTAGGGTTTTGGTTTGTGGTCACGATGCGCGTACACTACGCTCACATTAAGAAAGCTTGAAAAGGAATAAAGCGGTCAAATAAATGAGGAAATAATGGTGAAAATGTTTTCACCCATTAACACCATGCGGTTACCACCTCCTCTCATTATTTCACCCTTTACTCTCTTCCTTCATGAGGCCAGGGTACGTTTCAATCTCGACTTGTATAAATAGGTCTTACCTATTTCCACCAGACAACAAGTCTCGGTTAGGAGAAAAATACCACACTCTCAGAAAGGCAACTTTGCAAGCTCTCCCAAAAGCTTCCATCTCTTGCAAGCTTCCTAAGCTTTCACTTTCTGATACAAGTCGAGATACGACTCTCCTCAACACCTTTCTTTGCTTCCCTCCCCAAATCAACCCTTCTCCTCCACTTTGTGACCCGAAGCAAGTCTCTGAACGGCTATTTCTTGGTTTAGGCCGGACTTGTACAGATCGATCTCTCGAATCTATAAAGTGCTCACGTGCAGCACATTTGTTTAGGGTTTGAACCAGTTTTTCACTCACCCACCGAAATTACCGAAATCAGCAGAAACGATTTTTACCCATAAATAATTGGCGACCACAGTGGGAGGATCGATCTATCGGCCACAATGTCGGTATCGATCTCGTTCTTCGACCCGGATGTCAAGATGGTAGGGGAAGGCGACTCGATCCGAATCAACCGCCGTAAAACCCCCGGTTATCGAGTTGTTAAAACTACGCCGAAACGGGACTCGCCAAGACGCTACCGACAATTGGGGACTTGCGACTCAGTCCGACTCAGACAACCCGGTTATCAGTTGTTAAAACTACACCAGAAAACTGGGGACTCGCTGAAGACGCTACCAGCAATTGGGGACTTGCGACTTAGTCCGACTCAACTGCCAGACGACCCGGTTACCAGTTACAAAAACTACACGAGAAAACGGGGGCTCGTTGAATACGCCACTAAAGAATCGGGGACTAATCAAGCGATGCTACCAAAGAAACCGCATTTTACATGAAGAGGGCATGTTCGCAAAAACCTATGAAGTGAGTAAATTCAGACTACGCAAGATATACGATTTGTTTTAGGTTTTTAGTAAAACCATTATACTAATGAAAGTATTGTGCCTATTGCTAGCACACACTTTCATAAAAGCAATATTCCTTTCCCAAAACATAATCGAGTCATATTATCAAAACCATTCATCCTAAAATAATCCAATACCCTAAAAAGCTACCACTGCTCTATCAAAGGTCAAGTTATGAACCAGACAACCAATAAGTCTTTCAAAAAAAAAAGAACCTAAATGAAAGTTTAACGGAGAAACATTCAAGGAAAATCATCCAACGAGTCTGTTCTTCTTGGAGAAGGTCAACTTTGCATCTTCAAGAGCCGCTCTTCATAGTCAACATCTTGGAAAGTTTTTCGAGTTCTACCTCCGTCGAGCAATCTCCTCAAAGGCGGAAAGGCTTTCGACCGCTGCATCTTTCAACTTTTGGATCTCTCGCAAGGCCTTCGACGAACCACGAAGTGTTGAACTCCTTTTTCTATGCACACGTCGCGATGGTGCTCCCGGGTTAACAATAACGTCTTCAAAACGGTGTGACCAAATCACCTCACGCATGTCCTCGATGGAAGATAAAGCCTCTTCCACACGCTTAACCAAATAAGAAAATCGACTAGTGACTTTCTTGGTTGTAGCCATATGTCCGTATTTCTCCCAGATTCTGGTGTACAACGCCTCGTGCTTAAGCCCAAGCACGCTGAAGCCGCCAACCGGACATGACCGGGATAAGGAACCAAGTACGGAGGATCAAAATGGCGCCTGCACCCGGCCTCACGACTCGCGAGAGGGTTTTCCTCCATGTCTACGGCAACAACCATCGGAGAATCATCCGCCGTTTGAGCCACATCCCCATGCCGGCAATTGGCTAACGCTCATCTCCAAGTCACCGGCGGGTGGTCACCAAAGGCAAGTTTTCATGCGGCTCTACCCCGAATCATCCTCGAGAACCGATTCCTCCTGCGAACTCGAGTCGGATATTTCCCAAAAGAGGAAACAAAAGGACAAAGAAAAGAAGTGCGAAACTCACCAACGACTTCCGAAAGCAAACCGGTGATGCGGGAATCACTCTCACTTGTTGAACCTTCTTCTCTCTCGACTCATCATCGCTATGAGAAGGCTCACCTGCACGGAGTTCTTTGAAGAAATTGCCGTCTCCTGGCAACGTGCAAGAGCAAATAAAGCATTAACACTACCGAAGCCCTCAAGGGAAACAAGACACATATTCTCGGCCAAATTCACGTGTTTTGAGACAAACCAATGAAGAGGCGACACATACCCTAGTTATTGGAAGAATCGAAAGACACAAGAGCCGTGGGAGGATCTTGTGAAACCATCCCGGAACACTTCGAACGATTCTTTGTTCTCCGTTCCTTGGCACCGGGGCTTTCCGGTTGTTAGGCAACTTTCGCTTGGGATCTCTCAACATTGGATACTCTTTCAGAACTGCTGGGGAAGGTTTGCAACAAACGTTTTCCACCACGTTATTCACAAAATCTCGGATCATAGTAAACTCGTCGCACCAAAACTCATTATAGCCGAAGGTCGTCGAAGTTACTCTTCCCATTTGAAAGAAGGAAAGACGGATACCGGCTTAAGGGCACTGGCGTCAAGGGCGACATGCAATGAATCTCAGGGATCACCGGCCGGTAAACAAGAGGCACCCCTTGATCGAAACCCATGTGACGAGCGAAGACGGTCAATATTGTAGGCGACTATCTGGAAAGACCCCACGAAGAAAAGACGGCATATAACCGGCAAGCGCTTTGAATGAACAGGTTTTCACCAACGCTCAAATCGTCATCGAGAAGACAAAGACATGAGCGGAGACGAGAAGCAAAAGTGTCAATTTGAGTCACCGACTTATGGACTGCCCCCATGGACGAAAATTGATTTCATGCAACTTATCAAGAAAATAACCAAGCTCACGCCAACTGTTGGGCCTTTGTTCACCCATCAAGAATTCGGAGCCACCCAACTCACGGAAGCGAGGCAACGGTTTCGAGCATACTTCTCAAAGTGCTCCCATAGCCAGACTTGCGGAAAAGCAACGTGCACATACGAATCCACTTTCATGAAACCATTCGAAACTTGCATGTTCGCAACTAGGTGATCCGAGATGCACATACGGGGAACCAAGGGAACATCTTGCCAATGGGAAGAACTTCACCCTTTGCCAACTTCACAAAGAATCGCTAACAACTCCGGTCTTATTCCTTTCTTTGCCGAACCGTCATCAAAAATGTCTCTGGACAACCGTGAGAGCCAAAATGCGGCGACATGAAGATCATCAAGCTCGTTCGGGCTCCAACTCGTCCGAAACCATTGAGATATCCACCAACCGTAAGGACACCTTTCATCCTCTTTTCGGGCAGAATCCTTCGACTTCGCAATGGAGTCTTTCCGAGCAAAATCCCCAACTTAGCGGCCGTGTCATCCCCCATCTTCACCTCACTTTCGAGATAATTGATTTTAAGATTCCTGCTAGGAAAGATTCAACAAGAGAGCCACACTCTCCAAGGAGAAAGTTATCTCGCCCCATCTACATATAATTGTATGGGTGTCCGAACACCATCTCTGGAGATGAAAGCAACCAAGCACAGGGATATCCTTCCCCTAATATGGAGATTTCATCAAGTCTTGACATCATCAATGACCCGCGCCGAGTCAAGTTGGTATTTATATGCTCCTTGCTCACCATGAACTCAACCCATCTATCAAAAGAACGCAACAGGGCTTTGACACATCCCTCAAGTCAATGTTGGAAAAGAATACACCCCTTTATGGAGACAGAACCAATGGTGCTCTCCAGGCAAACCGAACGTGTCTTCCTTTCATCCTCACCACCGGTTAGCAAAATTGGCACGGTGGAACCGGGTGATTCTTAGAGCGGGGCAAGGGCTCTAGTGAAGAATTCATCATCTCAGTTCGGTTTGGAATTATGAGCATCCTTCGGCGAAGTGAAATTTGATTCGGAGTAACATCTTATCGAATTCCTTCACAACAGTTTGGTAATAAGATATCTGCACAAAACAAACGGAGAAAGACGAAGTTATCTCCCTGACACATAATCGTACCCAACAACAAAAAAAAGAAGAAAGGGGAAGGAGGACGTATTTTATTCGCGTTCAAGATTATATACACAGTATTTTATTCGGTTTCAAGACTATACACGCAGTATTTTCTTCGGGTTCGAGACTATATACGCGGTATTCTATACGGGTACAAGTGCGTCTACAGTATTTTTCTTCGGGTTCAGAATTATATACGGAGCATCCTCTACGGGTTCAAAATACACACGCGTATTTTCTTCGAGGTTCAAATATTTCTTTCGGGACCGAAAATTCATATATGCAATATTTCCTACGGGTTCAAACAATATATGCGGTATTTCCCTTGGTCGCATACATACAATATTTTCTACAAGAGGCACGCAAGAAATCATATGCAAGGATTGTGGGAGCGCCTACTCTTAAGGTTTACACCTACGTGAAAAAAAAAAAAAAAAAAAAAGTACTCAAGACATACACAAGCCGGTTTCTCTTTGTCGCTAGTATGAAAAGAGGAAGGAATAAAGCGCAGGATGGGGAGAAAGGGGGTTTATATATATAGATATAGGCGTGAAGACTTTGAAATAGGGAAGGATTTCCCTTTTATCAAAATCACGCGTGCAAGAAACGGGCCCACAAAGGGTGCGACTTCCCAATGTCGCCCAAGTCACGCCTACAAGCACGGTTTCCAAGCTGCACCGGCCCCACTGGTTGCGCCGACACTGCAAGCACGCACGGCTTCTACACTTTGCGCCGGTCCCACCAGCTAGCACACTCAGTTTCCCAACTCACGCCAACTTCCCAACGTCGCCCAAGCTGCGCCGGGCCCACCAATTGTGCCAGCCTCCCGATTCGTGCAAAACTACCAGAGGCAAGGATTCCAAATCCTATTTATAGAAGGTCAGGCAAGCCTCCCTCAATTCTCTTTACGGTTTGCTGTTAATAGTTTGTCACCATCTTATGCTTACCTCGCACCAAAGTCCCCTGTTCAGGAGCTAAGCGGGGGACTTAATGTTAATGGTGGTTTTTAAACAAGGGGTAAAATCGTAAAACCCCATGACCTAGTGTTACCCGAACACATTAACTAAGAGCATTTAACTCGAGTGTAAATAATTAATAGGGGTACTTTTTCAAAATACCAGATTAGGGTTTTCGACCACGTAACCCTAATTCCAAAACCAAGCCGCATCTGCCTTTGCACCATGGCAACAATGCCAAGCCAAGCCGCAGATATCTGCGCACCCACGCAAACAATGCCAAACCAAGCCGCACCGTGCGCACCATGGCAACAATGCCAAACCAAGCCGCATCTGCGCACCATGGCAACAATGCCAAACCAAGCCGCATACTGCGGCACCATGGCAACAATACCAAACCAAGCCGCATATCATGCACCATGGCAACAATGCCAAACCAAGCCAGCGTCTTTTAGCACCATGGCAACAATGCCAAGCCAAAGCCGCATACTGCGCACCACAAGAATAATTCCAACCCAAGCGCACCTGCGCACCATGGCAACAATGCCAAACCAAGCCAGCATCTGGCACTACGGCAACAATGCCAAACCAAGCCACACCACGAGCACCACAAAGAATAATGCCAAACCAAGCCGCAACTGCGCACCATGGCAACAATGCCAAACCAAGCCGCACCCTGCGACAATGGAAACAATGCCAAACCAAGACGCATCTCACAGACCACCGGCAACAATGCCAAACCAAGCCGCACCACGCCCCATGGCAACAATGCCAAATTTCCAAACCGCTATACCTTTGGCCCATGCCAAATGTAGCGCCTGAGCTTGCAAGACTTGCAACTAGGTCAACATGGCCGACGCGTGCCAATGGCACGTGCCAACACGTACCGCAAGCCATATTTCCAAGCCGCTATGCCTTTGGCCCACGCCAAATATAGCGCCCTAGGTTTGCAAGACTTGCAACTAGGTCAACATGGCCGCACGTGCCATTGGCACATGCCAACACGTGCGCAAGCCATATTTCCAAACCGCTATGCCTTTGGCCCACGCCAAATATAGCGCCCTAGGCTTGCAAGACTTGCAACTAGGTCAACATGGCCGCACGTGCCATTGGCACATGCCAACACGTGCCGCAAGCCATATTTCCAAGCCGCTATGCCTTTGGCCCACGCCAAATATAGCGCCATAGGCTTGCAGACTTGCAACTAGGTCAACATGGCCGCACGTGCCATTGGCACATGCCAACACGTGTCGCAAGCCATATTTCCAAGATGCTATGCCTTTGGCCCACGCCCAACATAGCGCCCTAGGTTTGCAAGACTTGCAACTAGGTCAACATGGCCGCACGTGCCATTGGCACATGCCAACACGCGCCGCCCCATATTTCCAAGCCGCTATGCCTTTGGCCACGCCCAACATAGCGGCTAGGTTTGCAAGACTTGCAACTAGGTCAACATGGACGCACGTGCCATTGGCACATGCCAACACGTGCCGCAAGCCATATTTCCAAGCCGCTATGCCTTTGGCCCACGCCCAACATAGCGCCCTATGTTTGCAAGACTTGCAACTAGGTCAACATGGCCGCACGTGCCATTGGCACATGCCAACACGTGTCGCAAGCCATACTTCCAAGCCGGTATGCCTTTGGCCCATGCCAAACATAGCGCCCTAGGCTTGCAAGACTTGCAACTAGGTCAACATGGTCGCACGAGCCATTGGCACATGCCAAACACACGCGTAGTAGCCTAACTTGCAAACCGTGCAACCTACCACCAAGGCATTTCGCACATGCCATTGGCACATGCCAAACACACACGCAGCTGGTAGCCCTAACTTGCAAACCGTGCAACCTACCACCAAGGCGTTCGCACATGCCATTGGCACATGCCAAACACACACGCCCGGTATCCTAACTTGCAAACCGTGCAACCTACCACCAAGGGTTTCGCACTTGCCATTGGCACATACCAAACACTCACACTGGTAGCCTAACTTGCAAACCGTGCAACCTACCACCAAGGCATTCCGCACATGCCATTGGCACATGCCAAACACACGCGCTCGTAACCTAACTTGCAAACCGTGCAACCTACGACCAAGGCATTCCGCACATGCCATTGGCACATGCCAAACACGCACACTGGTAGCCTAACTTGCAAACCGTGCAACCTACTACCAAGGCATTCCGCACATGCCATTGGCACATGCCAAACATAAATAGCTGGTAACCTAACTTGCAAACCATGCAACCTACCACCAAGGCATTCCGCACATGCCATTGGCACATGCCACACGCGCCACTAGCAGCGCCACTTGCACTCAAGATGCAACCAACACTCGAGACATCGACACAAAATCGGGGATGCTTCTTTAGGGTTTTGGTTTGGCGGTCACAAAGATGCAGCGTACACTACGCTCACATTAAGAAAGCGTGAAAAGGAATAAAGCGGTCAAATAAATGAGGAAATAATGGTGAAAACGTTTTCACCCATTAACACCATGCGGTTACCACCTCCTCTCATTATTTCACCCTTTACTCTCTTCCTTCATGAGGCCGAGTACGTTTCAATCTCGACTTGTATAAATAGGTCTTACCTATTTCCACCGGACAACAAGTCTCGGTCGGAGAAAATGCCACACTCTCGTAAAGGCAACTTTGCAAGCTCTCCCAAAAGCTTCCATCTCTTGCAAGCTTCCTAAGCTTTCACTTTATGATACAAGTCGAGATACTACTCTCCTCAACACCTTTCTTTGCTTCCCTCCCCAAATCAACCCTTCTCCTCCACTTTGTGACCGAAGCAAGTCTGGAACGGCCATTTCTTGGTTTAGGCCGGACTTGTACAGATCGATCTCTCGAATCTATAAAGTGCTCACGTGCAGCACATTTGTTTAGGGTTTGAACCAGTTTCTCACTCACCCACCGAAATTAACGAAATCAGCAGAAACGATTTTTACCCATAAACACCTGCAAAAGCTTATTTCTCCAAAAACACTTACAAAGACATAAAATACCAAAATAAGCGCGAAATCGAGTACTAACATTACCGAGAATTCAGATTAAAATATACACATAAATGCGTCTATCAAATACCCCCAAACTTATTATTTGCTAGTCCCGAGAAAATCAAATCTACAAAATAAAATCCTAACTCAACATCGCGAGCATCGTCGATTGCATTTAGCGTATGCAATAAGCCTTTTAACCCCTAGGTGGCTCTAGTGACCGAGTTATAGTCTCGGGAGGGTTTACCAGAGATATACCCACAAAACCTTTACTCCAGACCCTAACTATCTACACAAAACCTTGGAAAGCACTAAAAAGTCTCCTTGGTTGGCATACTTTTGATTACAGGAGGAAGTATCCTGATGCGAAATTCCAATTGCTGTACACGAGTTTGCACTCAAGCATACTAAAATTCATATATAAGTCACAGAGTTCTACTCAGATAGTTTCTGGACATCATAACCGGAGTCAACCAATCACATGGATAGATTAAGAAGATGGATGTAGAGAAAAACATAGATGGTTTTGATGTTGACTAAGGTGAACGGTGTTTCTCATATCTGTCTGAAGGCCAGTGCTAAAATAAACCTATCCTAATGGATTGAGATACTAGTCTGACTAATATCAACACACTGGCATATACAAGGGAACCAGTGGTCGATAATCCTAACTCTAGGTCAACACAACTGGCATATACAAGGGTACCAGTGGTCGACTTTATTGAATTTATTCCGGTTGGTCTAATGGTTTGGTCTCAATTTTTTTTTTTTCATAATAATTTTTTTTTTTTTTTTTTGGGTATCTCAATCACTCTATTTCACCCTAGCAGTGGTAACAACTTGAATCGTGAGCCCCACCTAATCACTTAGATAAACATATTTTAAAGAAAACAAAATAAAAATAGAAGTGAAAAGGATTCAACGAGATATGTCGAAACTACCGTGTTTTTTTCTTTAATTCTAACACCTGAGCTTTGTGCTTTTATGAATAGACTCTTTAGATGTTTCCATCTAATCAGATTGGTTCCTCAACTCCTACAACAAAAATGCTTCCATCCACTTAGATTGGTTAGTGCCATCCTTAATAAGCATAAATTTCTAGTCTCTGGAGTTTAATAATGCAACTAAAAAGTTTCTCCCATACCCCCAAACTTAAATCTAACATTGTCCTCAATGTTCTAAAGATAAAATTAAAAGAATGAACAAGGAGAAACTGTTACCATTTGAAGCAAAAAGAGTTAAGGAAAGATATTAACGTGTCGCATGAATGTTGGGTTACCTCCCAAGAAGTGCTAAGTTTAACGTCTTCAGCCAGACTAAGAAAGGATTAGTCACCTCATAGAATCATAAAGTAATAGCCGAAATATCTGTGGGTCATCAAAACCAAATAGAGCTATCACAAGTAAAAGGAATCTGCAACATGCCAAGAAAATTAACAAATAAAGCACACCCTTGTCTAGTTTCCAGTTTAAGACAACTACATCTAGTCGTGGTTCAGGTTCAGGTTCTATAACTGGGTCCAAATAAAATATTTGCATGGGTTGCACCTCTTCATAAGTAAGATCCGATTCAGGTATTAGAGTCTGGAAAAACTCAATTAAAAACTTAGAAGCACATAATAATAACCTGAATAATTGCGGATCCTTAAAGTCAATCAGTTTTGACTCACACAATTGACCACGATGAAACTGATGGTCATTCTTAAGCAAATGTGTCATTTCTATTCTCCTAAAATAATTAGGTTTGGTCTCAGAACTTAATAACTGACACATTTTGAACTCATACATTCCCACAATTGGTTGAAAAATATTTGGTGGGAAAACAAAATCAATCTTGGTATCATAGCCTGGGCTAACCACATCAACCATAGGATGGGTTTCTAACAACTGAACTTCCTTATGGACATCACTAGGTTCAGCAAAACGTGTATGAAGATAATCTTGTAAAATGGTTGAGGCACATATGTCAAGTCCGAAGTGAGGGACCTTTCTAAGAGTTAAGGCACATGGAAAATGATAATCACCCCCAAACTTAGAGTTTTCAGTGTCTCTAGAATGACTAGTCACAACTTCCTAATTTCAAGGTCATCGATTCTGAAAATGGTCAATTGATTCTTCTAAGTCGTTTCATCCTCACTCATATCTACGAGTTCATTTTCTTTGTCTAAGACTAATGTTTCTAAATCGCTAGACTCTAAAACAATATTCTCAGAAGAAACTCGTTCCTCTAAACCATTATTAGCTTCGTAATCAAAAGGAAATACTACATCGTCTAAAACAGGGGTATCTCTAAACAAATCCTCGTCCTTTTGAATAGGCGAATAATTATTAAAATTATTTGGATTTGAACTAGAAATACGATCATTATTAAGCTCATTTGGAGTAACATATTCCTGATCACTATGCCTACTTATTTCAAATTCTTCATCAACACTATCCTCATCATTATCATCAATATAATAACATGAAAATGGTTGAACCTCATATAAAAAAGTAGTGTTACCAAGTTTATCCTCGTCATCTTGATTATGCAAATAACTATCCTCATTTTCAAGGGTACTATTGGAAACACTATATTGGAAATTAGGATTATTTCGAGCGGTTTTTTTTCCTGGGCCTCTAACAAAATATTTTGAGTCGACTCACATGACTTCCTGATTGCATCTAGGAAAGAAGGTTCACACGTTGCATTGCTTTCGTCCATAACTAAGTTATTCATCTTATCTCAACTACGGGAGGACTCAAGTAACTTTTGTGTCGACTCAGCTAACTTACGTGCGGACTCTAGTAGAGAGAAATTTTGCTCGTATGACCAGTGGGCGTATGGATAGTAATTGGGCTCACCATGGTATGGACCATAACCTTCAAAAGGCTGATGTTCCCAACCAATATTCAGATTATGGTTAAAGTAGTAACGTCCATTTTGAAACTCAGTCGGATATTCGTTGTATTGGCTATTGTAATACCAATTCGACATTCTATTGCAGGGGTGTGAGTTGTCACACAAAATAAAACCCACTGACAGGGGATTCGTGGGTGGATAGAGTCTTACCTCCAGTACCAAACGGGCGATGAACCGTTGAAGTCGAATCAGGCCACCGACTCCGATGTAAGTGTACGAACCCGAGGGGCCGATACAGTATCGTAACTGTAGTCCTTCCCTGAAAACAATTTATATTTAATTTTTAACCCTTCCTTAGGGTTTAAAATAATAAAGTCCAAGTCCAAAAATAAAGTCCAAAAAGTGTCCGAAAATAAATAGAAAAATTACAAAAATACAACCCTATTTACGGTTTCTAAAAATATAACAAAATATCTATATACAAAATCTTCTTCTTCACTCCTTTTGGATTCCTCTTTTCTTTCCTTCTTTGGCGATGCTTTCCTTTTATAGCACTTTTTGTTTCCTTGTAGCGTCGCTCCAAATCTGAAAAGAATCGAAAAATACCAAAGGCGTAAAAAAGAACAAAAATAATAAAAAAATAAAAAATAAATCTAAAACCCTAAAAACAAGTCCGCGTCAGCGGCGCCAAAAATTGATGTTGTTTTAAAGTTGTTTGTAAAGTGGTAGTAAAAGTTCGTTCAAATCGGATTTGTAAAGATTGGGCTTTTAAGACTTAAAAATAAAAACAATGAAAAAAATATATATATACAAAATTGTCACGATAAAGAAAGATTACTGAGACTTAGGATTCCACCAATTCTTATATTCATGTGGTTCAACTAATAATTCTAGACATTCATAATTGACTCTAATTTATTGCCGAAAGTAGATTTTGAAAGCAGTAATTGTATATCTAAAGCATGAGACATCAAACACTTAAGAAAGCATGACCCATCAATTGAAATCACAATCACTCAATAAAAATCATATATCAATTAAAAATCAATACAATAAGTCATAAAAGAAATAATAGAATTACCACACGCATGAAGAATGGCTTCATCCGTCATCCCAGTGTTGGGGTTTAACTCCTCATATTATTCACGTTCTCAAAATAGGTGTTTATAGCTCAAAAGTGTAAAAAACAAGAGAAAACTAATAAGGCAGGCAGTTTGCAACGCTAAAGAGGTGTTACAAACAGACTGTTACAATGGGTGCTGAACTGTTACAGAGAAAAGATGATAAGCTTATGAAATATGTGATCTGTTGAACATCGATACTTCTGTTGTGCTGTTTAAATAAGACTGCCTCTGTTAGTATGTTCTTCGTGTTCTTGAGAACGCCACTTCTTTTCTGTCGTCTTCAACTCTTCCTTCTTCTTCTCTGCTGCTGCGGCAATTCTTCTCTGCAGCCTTGTTCTTAGCTCTGAAGCTACCCCAAACTCCCGACCCCCTTTCTCTGCGAACTGGAACCTCTTATATATCACAACCACCGATTATAACTCGATAAAATCTTCGGTTATCCTCCCTTGTTTTTTCTCTGCAAGTTACGTACTTTCCTTCCCATTTTATCTTATCTCTCACGCGACTTCTACAGCTGTTGTATCTCCCCTGAATCACAGAAGATATTTTCTCTTCAGTTCTTCCAAATATACGAGTAAAATCCCGTCAACTTTGTTTCTTCCCTGTTTTATCAAATCGGTAAACTTATCCTTGTTTTTCCGAATCCAAGAGAGTTACCAAACCTGATTTGAGGTCTAGTGTTATTACCAGTCCATATCCGGGTCCAAATCCAAGAAAATATCGACCCAAAATCCTTCCAAAGTAACACACGGTGACTGTATGGTTTACACATGTGAAGTTGTATTTTCCCGCCAAATTTCAAATGGGAAAAGATGAAGTGCCCCTAACCAACTCCAGGGTGCCTTTAACACTTGGGGTGTCCTGGGTGTAAATAGCAGTTGAGCTACCCCTTAGCAAATGAGGTGCAAATAGCAGGAGGGTACCCCTTAGTAATTGAGGTGCCCCTTATCCAAATGATGGGTCCGAATAGTAATTTTCTCCCACGAGCGCAAATACCACTTTTCGAGCCAATTTTCCCGCAAAAGCTTATTTCTCCAAAAACACCTACAAAGACATAAAATACCAAAATAAGCGCAAAATCGAGTACTAATATTACAGAGAATTCAGATTAAAATAGACACATAAATGCGTCTATCAATTATCAATTTGTAAGTTCTAGATATTAGCCTAATAGAGAAAAATTTAATAAAGTTAGACCACACGTATTCTTGCATGTATTAAAAAAACTTACAAAAAATAAAATAAATCAAGCTGCATATATTCATGTTCTAGATAATAATTAGAAAGCAATACTTATAGATATATAACGGCCATATATTCATGTTCATAAGGATCTTGCTTTTATATATTTTCAGAGAGTCATACCTAGTGCCCAAATCGAGTCCAGTGACGACCAATATTTTTATGTCCAGATAATATTTTTAAAGAAAAAAAGGTCGGGCTTTTGTAAATGGTCAGTTTTCTCAATAACCTAAATGTGTGTTATCAAAATACAGAGAGACAAATAGTTAGGACATACTCGAAAAAATAGATTCCATAAAATCCTTAGCGATGTTAATTTTAATAAGTAGCAACTACATATTTTTTTGCACATGAAGCCATTAAATCGAGAAAAAACTTGGTTTTTTTATTTTGAGAAAGTCGTTGCGATCAATTCAAGGCTCTAGCGTAGCACTTTACATTATGGTTTGTCATAACGATTTCACCTAAGAAGAATCGATTGACCAATCTGTAAGAAAAAGAAATGTACTTCAAAATAAAAGCAGACTTGAGGAAAAATCTTTACTTACCTCAGCCAGAAATCCATTCTGAGAATGAAATTTTACCACCTCATAGGATAAATTCCTTATATTAGTTGAGAAAGTATTTTGATCGCCTCACCATGTGCTTTATCAATTGCATTGATTATTTTTTGCGGACATTATAGTGGACCCCCATGAATGACGACCAATACCGCACACCCTTCATGACATTCATACAATTAAGGTAGATATACAATGAGCATATAAGTACATCCAATAATCATTCTTATGGTAATGTGATTTATATATACACTGTCTATGAAAAAAAACTTGTTATTACCCATGCTATCTTTCTCAATGGCTTTCCACAGCATCAAGTCTCAAAGTCGCATCGGCTATACTTGTCCACCTTGTTCTGTTCTTCATTCCTAATGTGGTTCTCTTCATGTAATTCTTATTAATATCCTTCAATAACAAAATATTATACGCCCGTTCCCAAAAATAATAAATTCTACAGGTCTTACCCCTAGACACTCATCTCTTCTCAACTACTAATTATCTAGTGTTACTCGACAACACCATCGGCCTCATTGCTCATTTCTTTGCGGTTGAACTCGCCTGGTAACACTTTACAAAACATCAAACGTAATCAGTAACATATTTGACAACCAAAACGAAAATTAAGTCAGTAATATTACTATCAACAGTACCATATTTCTTTTTTTGTCTATAAGAACAATGTGGTTTCAATAGATAACCTCCACTGTCGATTAACCATTTTTTCCTAACTTATCTTAGAGTTCCTTAAGTATTTGGCCTTTTCTCTAAGCATTTACAGAAAACAGAGAACCACTACAAAGACCATTTTTCAAGTACAGGACATAACAAAACTTTGATGTGAAGAACAGTTAAAACTACTTAGCACCAACCCAGACAAACAAAATATTGCGTAAAACCACCATTTCCTTTCTTAGATAAGATCTTGTTAGAAAACAACATAAACCAAAAATATGAAATCCAAAAAGAGATTCTCACCATTCACACTAAGCACGCATCCAACTGTAGTGGATTGTACCATTTCCCAGCAAAGACCTTAAAGAGGGAGTAGAAAGCCAGCTACCACTTTGATGTTTTTGTTTGATTTTGGTTCAACAATCAGATCAGTGCCGTCCATGACTTTCCCAATATTTTTGATCATTGATATCATCCTCAATCATCAAATCCTCGGGATCTTTTTCCTCACACAACAGAGATAAAATAGCATCCTCCTGAAATATAACATATTGGTTACGAAAATTTGAAAAGAGAAGTGACCCTCATTTAAATGCTACAACAATAAAATAGTAAGTTCATATGCCGGTGGGTTGCATTAGTTGGTAATAAGCATATCTAAGTAAATGAAAAATCCACCACATCTTTCTCTATCTTTTTGAGATTCAACATTTTCTCTTTACTATCAACAACATTATTCTTTTAGTCTTAGCTCGGCATGAATACTCCAATTGAATAAAACAGGCAATTAAAACTTCAGTAATATCAGGAAGATCACTAAACAACAATAAACCGCATAAATGGATTAAACAATGGTCAGATTAAGTCAAACCCCAATACACTTCCGGAAGAAAGTCATGAATTGCACCGTAGTATACTTCATGGGTTACCACTTTAGATTATACTACTCACTGCCAAGCAACGTGTATCTATGATGTAAACCTTTTACCGTATCTAATTGAAGCAACTTAGCCAAGGCTGCAAAGCAACGTTGCGTTATTTATCCTTTAGTAAGAAAGTTACCTTAAAGTTTTTCGTTTATTTGTGTGTTCCACAAAAACTATGGAAATATCAACATGCAGGTAAATAAATTTCTCAGGTCAACACCTACAAACAAAAAGTAAAATTGCATCACATGAGACTTGATATCAGAAAGTAAATGTACTTATAAATAGTATGCAAACAAAGAAATTGCAGCTCGTAAAATCATCGATCATGTATAAGTTACAGGAAAATCTAGGAATAAAAGGGGATCAATTGATGAGGCTCGATAAATACTTCGATGTGCATTAACCTGGCCCCAATATCTGATGTTGCAATAGTAGCAGGGTTCACAAATTGCAAAGATTCATCCTTATCGGCTTTATTAATCAGAGTCATCTTGACCTTGTATTGCCTCAAATTAGAAAAATTCCAATTAAATTACACGCATAAAGCAAAAATTAATCAAGAATAAACATATTTAGCTAAGACATCATAATATTACAAATCAAAAAACCCTAGAATTGATTTAAAATAAAATCACCTTTAAGAATCCCATCAAACCCAATCCCACGTCCCCACACCTAAAAATCACAAACCCCACAATTACTAATCAAGCAAATTCCACAATAATTTTAAAAATAAATATACGAAGATAAACAAAGGATCCACTATCGTGTTTCTTCTCTACTTATACTAAAACCATCAACCAAAATTAATTGTTTAAAATTCTTACTAGGAAGGTTTCTATTGATCACTAGGACTTTCCCTTATGATGTGATTTTCTGTTTATCTTCCCTTATTTGTGATCGTAGTTAAAATATTTTCATGGGTGATGGAAAACGAAAATATTTAGTTGAAACGTAGAGAGGAGTAAGAGAGTAAATAAGAGAGAATTCAACTACCTTTTTCTTTTCTTTCCATATGCAAACTAAAATTTCATGAAGACGAAGCAGTTCTTTTTTTAAGGCAGGAAGACGAAGAAGTGGAGGTTAGAGTATTTTGGGTAGCTATAGAAAACGACTCAGATACCACGCTCACTCATTCATCTACCCAGAATCTAAGACACACGTGCGGAGAAAGGGTGCGATGCGATAACCACAACCATGGATTTATCTTTGTCAAGGACAGATCCTGACCACTCTTTATGCGGCTAAGTGATTCTTTCCCCTAAAACTTCTTGCCAAATTATTCAGGTAGGAAATACCATTAGGTCCTAGAAATAATATATTAGGATGAGTCTAGTCCAGTTGACCCAGTCAACTGTCTGTTTGGTCATTTTTAAAAATATATATTATTGTTTGGTCATAGAAATTATGGTTTGGTCCTAGGGTGATGTCATGGATGATGTAAATGTCATCTGGTAGTGGCAAAAATACCCTTTTGAGACCACATATATACCAAAAATGAGTAGAAAATATCTCATTTTTAAGATTTACTTTCTCTCTCCTCTTTATTTTTAGATCTAGTTTCTTTCCTCTCCATTTTTTTTGTTCTTTTTCTGCTGCCGCAAAAAACAACGAAGATTTGTGTTTTTTCTAGGGTTTTGATTTGTAGAGATGATGAAGACGATTTGTAGAGGTGATGAAGACGAAGAATCATATAAAGATTATCAAACAGACGAAGATGAAGACGAAGAATCATATAGAGATTATGAAAACGACGAAGATGAAGATGTTTTTTTGATTTCTTGCTACTGTTTTTGATGTTTTTGCTGGTGTTGAAGACGAAGATGATTATCTTTTTGTTTGCATCTCGTGTTGAAGATCTCGATTTATTGATGTTTTTCGTGTTGATGATGATTTCTGTTTGTTGCTCGTGTGTGAAGATCTTGATTTTGATGTTTGCTGCTCGTGTAAATGATGAAGATCTGTTGCTGTTGAAGATGACGATGTTCTGCTGATGTTGTTGAAGACGACGAAGATGATGAAGATGATGCTACTGCACTTCATTCCAAAAATGAACTCTGTTTTTTTTTTTTTAGGTTTTTATATGGAGTTCATTTCTGGAATGAAGTCTGTTTTTCTAGGTTTTTATATGGAGTTCATTTCTAGAATGAACTCTGTTTTTTTTAGGTTTTTATATAGAGTTTATTTCTGGAATGAAGTCTGTTTTTTAGGTTTTTATATGGAGTTCATTTATGGAATGAAGTCTATTTTTTTAGGTTTTTATATGGAGTTCATTTCTGGAATGAAGTCTGATTTGTATAGGTTTTTATATGGAGTTCACTCCTGGAATGAAGTCTGATTTGTATAGGTTTTATATGGAGTTCATTTATGGAATGAAGTCTGATTTGTACAGTTTTTTATATGGAGTTCACTCCTGGAATGAAGTCTGATTTGTATAGGTTTTTATATGGAGTTCATTTCTGGAATGAACTCTGTTTTATTAGCTTTTTATATGGAGTTCATTTCCGGAATGAACTCTGTTTTTTAGGTGACTGTTGAAAAATTAAGTACAAATTAACAGGACTTCATTTTGACGAATGAACTGCTACAAAAAATAAGTTGGAATTAACACGAAAGGGTACTTTGGTCCATTTAATATTTTTAAATAATTATGGACCAAATAGTAAAGGCGTTTTCCAAAAGGACCAAACTGACATGGCACCATCTAAAAAAGGACCAAACGATATTTTTGCCATTATTCAGAACATTTCGAATAATTCTTAATTTTTTTAATGAACGCGCAATTGGGGGATATCAAAACTAATTGGGGGATATGAATTACTTCCCCCAACCTTAGGTGCCTGTTAAGGGGTGTTTTTTGGGTATGAAAATACTAAAACACCCTTAGATTAATAAAAAGACTTATGAAAAGACCTGTTATACCCTCCCCACAAAATAAAAAACTTAAAATCAAAACCAAACACAAAATCATTTATACCCCATTTGAATCCCGGCATACTCGTGTGTTAGAGTTAGGTTTTGAAAAAAAAAAATTCTTCATCTTCTTCATCGTTCTTCATCGACGATTAATCGTTAAATCAAAAATTTCTTCGTCGATTAACCTAACCAAATCATAACCATGCCTCCACGGAAGAAAACAACTTCCCAATCGAACCCAAGTCAATCGAAACCAAGTCAATCGAACCCAAGAACGATTGCTCAACAAAAATTGAAAAAAAGACTTGCTTTGATTGCTCAAGAGGAAGAAGACAAAGAAGCAGAGTTATCGGACGATGAACTACTAGCAAAGATGGCTTTTGTGAGAAGGTTAGTCATTTTGAACTATTTAATTAGTGTTTCACTCGATTTGTAGCTATGGGTTTAGGTCAAAATCACGAAACCCTAACTGCAAATTTTGAGTTTCTGAAGTTCCGGCATTCAATTTAGTATGAATACCGCACCGGTAGTTGAATCCGGCATTCGATTTAGTATATGTTACCGTAAATAGGTACCGGCACTCAATCTAGGTTGAAGACCACGCCGGTATTTAAATTCTAATATACAGAAAACAATAGGGTTTAGTGAGTTGTACCGGCAGAAACTGTATGTTAGAATTCATGTCGGAACTCCAGTTTTGGTATCCTGGAATTGTAATATTTCTTCCGGCATCTTCGACATTTTATTTTGAATGTTTGGTACTTGAACCCTGACATTAATTCTTGTTATGCGGGTATGCTTAGTAGTCGTGTTTATTTTCCAAATTTCCAAGGCTGTATCGGCATCTTATACATTTATTTATGTTTGCTTGGTACTTTAATCCGGCTTGGATGTTTATCATAAGAAAATTCCGTAGTGGTGTTTAGTTATCCAGAACATTCCTATACTATCCCTAAGCATCCTCGACATTTACATAAGATGCCTGGAATCGATAAACCGGCATGAAAGTTTAGTAATCGTGTATGCCGGAACTAGCTCGCGGCATGGTCTGTTCTTTGAAAGTTAGTGGTTATCTAATACATTAATTTCGTGCTTCTTTTGAAATAGATCTAAAGCAAAGGAAGCTAAAGCAAATGAGGGTAACAAAGGAAGATATAAAGTTCCTGCGACTAAGAAAAAAAGGAAGGATGGTCTTGATACTCCTCAGTCTCTGCCGCCTCGAGGGAATACCAAAAAGCGTTTGGGTTTTGAGACAAGAGGGGATATTTGGGAGAGTGGTCGTGATCGTAGTATTCCTGTAATCCGTGAACCTACTGCAGCTGTTGAGGAGGAAGATGAGCAAGATGAAGAGGAAAGTGAGGAGGAAGACAATGAGATTGATCCAACTCAATTAGCAATGCAAAGCCAAGGAGTAGTTGAACAAGGTGGTCCAAGTCAACAACCCACACAAGGCAAGGGGGAAGGCAAAGGCAAAGGCAAAGTAAAAGTTAAAGGTTCGCACCTTCCTCATGTTGATGACATGATACCCGACCTTGAACGTGGTAAAATTTGGGGCGCATCTTCTTTTGATTAGCGGGTTCTATTTGGCTAAAAGCACTCATGGGCTCGTACTATATATCAGACATATGTAAGAATTTCTATCTCGTGCATATGTATTGTATTTATGCAAAATCTCTTAAGATATCTTAATCGTATTATCTCTTAGTTGTAGGATCATAAGAAGGCTGTGCGTGTTTGCCGAAACCAAGCCGCGGCTGATTGGGATTTGTCTCTAGAGCATGATGATGTCCAAGCAATAGTAAAGGAATCTGGTCTATATCCTTTGGTTGAAAATTATGTGAAGCCAGATATTGTCACGGTCAATTGCTTTGTCGAAAGGTATCATGGTGAAACTGATACCATGCACTTCCCGTTTGGAGAGATGACCTTGATCCCAGATGATGCTCGAGAACATTCTAGGCTTGGATAATACCGGCAAATCAATTGTGAACGAGGTTACCTTGAGCTAGAATGGACGAAGTTGCACGAGCTTACTCACAAGTTCTTTGGTTGGGACTACAAAGAGTCTGTGGAAAGCTTCTATGTATCTAAGGTTAGTAGGACAAAGACATTCAAACTGACCCTGCTTAAGAAGAAGTTTGAAAACACAAAGAAAAGAAGTATGCAGGATGGATGGGACCCCGCACAGATTCGTTATACAGCCGCTGCGTACCTGTTATACATCTTGGGCACTCGGGTATTCCCTGACACTAGTGGCACCAGGGTTAGTGCAAACTTCATTCAGTACTTGGATCCGTTGGACGAGGTCTTTACCTATTCATGGGGCACCGTGGCAATGGCACATTTGATGGCGGAGATGAGAAGGGCATCTAATGCGGTTACAAACCAATTCGTTGGGAATTTCACTCTACTCCAGGTACTTTTGTTTTAAACTTATGTTCTTATTTATATTGTTCACGTGTATCCTTATTATGTACTTAGAAACAAAATTTACTGACTTTTATATGTATCATTTCAAATTTGTATAGGTGTGGGCTTATGAACATTTCCCAACATTGTTCAAGGACCACCCCTTCTTGAAGTTTAATCCCGCTGTTGACCCCCGGAGCCTAGAGCAAAAGAAATACGAGTTCAACGCCCATCCGAAGCCCAGTAACAATGGCGATGATAGAAATGAGATTGGCACTTGACGCGATGACTACCAAGGATGTTGTGTTCGACCCCTACAAGGAGGCTAGAGATAACCGTCAATACACTTGGTTTTATAACGTTGCATTATACCAAGGTCCTTTGTTCCACCCAAAGGGATACGTTATGGCTGATCCGCGACGTGTGATGCGGAAAATTGGATACAAACAATTACCTATTTTCATGACAGCCTCCACTGAAAGGTACCTTCTTGATTATTCTCGTTGTATGTCAAGTTCCACAAGGTTGAGGGTAGAGTATGATCCAACTCCCGAAGCAACACACTGGAGGGATAGGGAACCACGTCGTTTGGTAGATATTACTAATTGGGAGGTTGCGACCAACGGTGATGAATCTGACCCATCCTACATTCGTAATTATTTGGAATGGTCACATCCACTTGTTGTGCGGTCTGAAGATGTCCAAGTGCCACCCCCGAAAAACCATCCCGTTCCAACTCCTATAGCGGCACCACCTACGACGAGCCAACTTAATAAGACCGTTGGATTGCTGGTAAGTATTGTAAATTGCTTTCTCGTTTAATATACACATAATTTTATATTAGCATATATATACTAATTATGTGTTGTATGTATGAAACTAGCGGCGTCGGCTTGGAAAGTTGAAGAAGATGTTGGTTTGCAAGTACTCGGGAGGAGAGGTGCTATCCCTTGAACAGATGAAGGAAGTTGTGGAAAAGCTTGATGAAATTGAAGAAACCGACAGTAGTGCAAGAGATTTGTTCGGGGAAACGAGGAAAAGAGTGGCCCAAAAGAAGCAAATGACCGAGTGATTAGCTCTTCAGTTGTGTTTCTTTCATTAGGATGGTGGTTGTTACGTCTTGATCAATTTCTAACTTGTTCTCGTTTGAAATTCATGGTTTACTCTTTAGTAGTTTGGTATGCTTTTGGTATATGATTCGGGGGTTATGAACATTTAAGCACGATCTAGTTTGTTTTTGTTAGCTTGAACATGTTTAAATTTAAATTTGTAGTGAATTGTTATATTTGCAAGTTATATTACGAGACTTGCCCGGACTGGATGAGATCTTTAAATCTACCATGAGCGGATTCCGCTGCACTAGTTGCTTCAGTTTTGAAGTGCCTATACCGGTTTGTCCATGCACGCACAAATTTTTCCTTTTACTTATCCAACAATTTATCTCGACAATATGAGACGGCGCTTGGATACACTTCATTATATTTAGCACTAAACATGTTCAATCTCTTTTCATATATATCCTCGGTAAGAGACCAATAAACTCTATCCCAATCCTTTAGAAATTCCAACCACTTTTTATGATTTTCATAGTGTTCTTTGTCCACTCGCTCTTTAATCTTTCCTCTTTCATCTTCTTCTTCTTCGGGTGATAGTTTCTTCTTGCGAACATCTTCCTCTAGTTGAGCAATCATTCTCTTTTTAATATCCGCCTTAGAGGGTTCAACCAAAGCATGACAATGTTTTGTCACGTTTTGACCTATATGATACGTACATAGGAAATTTTGTGCATCCGGAAATACATCAGATATAGCACCCATTAGTGCGTTATCTTGATCGGTTATGATGACCCTCGGAAATTGATTTTCCGGGAACAATAATTTCAATTGTCGTAATGCCCAATGATAATTGTAATCCCTCTTGTTTTCCATTAAACACCAAGCCAATGTGAATGTTACCTTGTCCGATGTTTGCCCCACGATGTTGAACAACGACATGTTGTATTTGTTTGTCTTGTAAGTGCAATCCATCATAAGAACACCACAACATGTATGAGCCAATTATGAAAGCAAAGGATGCGCAATGAATATTTGAAGGGGCTTTTCGTCCGGTCCTCTTTTAAGGATACGCGTGTAGTTGTGATCCCAAACTATCTTCTCAAATTCTTGCATAACGCTCCTCCCTTCCCATTCCACCCTTCTAATGGTTGCTTGGGCGCTATAAATTGTACTTAGAGAAGAAACGTTCGATCATCCTTTTCCTTGAAGGTTAAAGAGAATCACTCTTGGTTTGATACATGCTTTGGTCATTATCTTTACATCCTCGAATTCACGAGGTTTTAGCTTCGCAACTATGGAGTGACCGTTAAAATCTTTCGGATCCGGGTGGTTATGTTGGCCAAACCAAATCGTACAATCCCATTCATCTACTTTGTCTCTTAAATAGAATACAAGCTTAAAGGGGCAATTATCCTTCCTAGTATGAGTTTTGTATACCCTATTAGTCTTCTTTTCATATACATAACCCTTTCTCTTATGGCTATTCTTCGCCTTGTATTCACCACTTCTCTCGCAAACCATCTCAAAACGCCTATTTGAACCTTGGGTATTCCTCACCAACACACACTTGTTTTTAAGAGCCGTCTCTTTTGCCCAAGCAATTGCTTCCGCTGGAGATTTAATTCCCTACAATAGGACAAGAATGGAAGATTATAAGGTTCATTACAAGCAATCACCACATAACGTTCTAAAAACTTGGTGCAAAGTATTGTTTGGTAACATACCGAAGGCATCTTATAGTATTCGGACGTATCCGTACCAAGCGGTTTGGAATTTGTTGGATCAATGTATGTCACAATCTAAGGAATAAATGAAAAGAAAATTGAATTAGTTCAAAAAAAAAAAAAAAAAAAACCATGCCGGGTACCATTTCCTAGCGTGCTTTCGACCATAGTTCCTAACATTGAATAATAATGTTCCGGCATTTTAGAAATACACTTGAAATGAGGAGACAATTATATACAAGACCAGGCATTGTATGTTCTTGAACACAATTGCCTAAGAGGCAATCCCGGCATTCTCGATAAACAAGGTACAAAGCGATAACGGGAGCCTGAGCATTCTCGATATGTGAGTTTTCCAGCTGGTACCAACTACTGGCTTGGCGGTAATTATAAAAGCATGCCGGGATCAACTACCGGCTTTCCCGATGTTTTATATACCACGCCGGTATTAGAGTACAAAAATCTTAAATTCCTGGATGCTTTTCTGGTAGTACCGGATTGGTAAGTTAGGATTGAGCCATGCCGGTTTGAATATTCCATGGAATATTCGTTGGTAGGTAAAAAGCATAACTGAATACCGTCATGCTTAGTTGGTTTAAAGACCATGCCGGAAAAGTTTTTAAAATGGGGGATATCTTATACCTAATGGAAAAGAGTATGAATACCACAGCCGTAGCATTAGTTCCAGCGTGGTATTCATATAACGATTATCTGGTACTAAGTTGTTTGGAGAAAAAATGGCGGTTTCAAAAGAAAAAATCAATTTTTCGAACCCTTAGCAGCATTACCTATGTGTTGGGGTTGCTTGTATGTTGAACATGTTTACTTTCTTGGGTTGGTTCTTCATAAAACACTTCATGGTCACGAAAATCATGATCCAAGGGTGTTGGTTCATCATATAACTACAATTGTGAGTTGTTATCAAACACCGAAGATTGAAGATATGATTGTTGTTGTAGTTGAGCTAAAGATTCAGCTGCTGCAATTCTCTCATCTTCCATTTTCAAAAAAAAAATTCCACTCAATTTTTTTTTTCTCTCCTTCTACTCCTCACTCACACAAATTAAAATAAAAAAACACAATTAATCTATCCCCAAATACTTAAGATTTTTACTAATTATTATTAAACACTAAACATGACTAGTGAGGGCTACATTAGGAATTACAAAAATAATTACATAAGGGGTGACCCAGCTTTGCTATTTGGATCCCTATTTTGTCATGTACCTATATCCCCCAATTAGTTTTGATATCCCCAATTGCGCGTTCTTTTTAATACATAGTAAACTCTCCTTTCGGATTCAAAATGAATATTGTTTTTGAAGCAGGTTTTAATTGTAAATGGATATTGCTTTCAATTTTATGTTTAAATTACTTAAAGCAAAAAGAAATCAGTCTCGAATTCATGGCGAAAAAGGAAAATAATTTCATTAAATAAAACAAAGCAAAAGAAAAATAATTATACACTATGAAGAAACCAAATCTCAATAAACTTATTTTCTTCCTAACAAAAAAAGTATGAGAAAACAATAACTAGACATACCAAAATAATAAAACAAAATAAAATAATCAATAAAATCATAAGGACATGGAAAGTATTATCAGATGACCATAGTCGCACCAAGTTTGAAGTGGATTTCTTATTATCACTAGCAGCAGTAGCATTTCCATCAATTCTTTCCTTGTACAACACAAAATCTCCATTTGAATCCAATGTTGCTCTGTATATATAACCATCTTCATCATTTACTTGCAGTTGTTGATTCTTGTTTCGGTGAAGATACTCAAGAACTACATCATCAGAACCAACAAGATATAACTCACCAGTAGTATCTAAGTTTAATGTTACTGGACTATTTATTGAATCATCAGTCCCATACCATATTGTAGTATCAATATATTCCTCGGTAACTAGTCTATGTGCAGATAATCGGTATATTGCAACGAAACCATCACTCTGCCTAATTGATAATCTGTAACTACCAGAACCGCGATTGAACAAAGATACGCTAGAGGCCAGCTCAACTCCATCTTTTATCCTTTGACCGCCGAGAATGGTGTCTGTAGGATGATCAAAACTTTCCCAAACGGTTTGACCATCTGAACCATATAATACAAAGTTGCCGTTATCATGCATCATTGCATATGAGACTGGATCTTCTATGTCGGGTATTAAGGGTTTCTGTTTATTATCTGGCATTGTTCGCAGGATCAATTTTCCTTGGTTGGAGAAGAGAATTGAAGATGGTTTGTATAATGGAGTATCATTACGGTTGGCTGTCCAAACTAGAGTCTTTTGTAACGATTTCACTAGCCATATACCTACGACATATCGATCGGGACAATTGGATGAAGAACGTGTACATGGTAATTGGTAGAAACCAAAAGCAATGTTACCCGAGGGAGAAAGCCAATAAGGACTAGTATCACCAGAAGAAAGAGATGAACCTCTTGTTATGTTGGTTACTAAATTGTTATCCAACGAAGAAGATGAAGAAGATGATTCAACAACTAGTAATGGAACAAGAAGTAATAAGAATAAGAATAAGGAGGGAATTACCCGTAGAAACTTCATGGTTTTGACCCCAAAAGTAATATTGAAGAAGATTTGTTTGTGGTTACAGCAGGCAGTGATAGCTTCCTTATATAGGCTCAGATTTAATACAACTTCGAAACGAACAAGGAACAAACTAATAATTCTAAACCAATTAGGATTATGGAAGTGAAAAATCAGATTGTTTCTAAAGTGAGTATTCCAAGTCCAAAACTAATACAACTTGGAGACCGACAACGTATACGTGGAGACCGACAACGTATACGAGAGTTGTAAACTGAGTGTAAGTTTTTTTTTTTTTCAATGTGTTTTTTTTTTTTAAAACATAGTACTAAGTAGCAACAATGCCGCGGATCCGGACGCCAAGGCCATGGAGAGCATTTGCCCCAAGACGATAGCTAGCCGAAGGAAAAGATGCTGGCCTTAGGGCCAATTCCCCCGCTGGCCAAAGGAGGCAGTAGTGTTTTTAGGGGGTTTTGTTGCAACTTTGAGCCACTGCCGCACAATTCTGACTCCTCCGTTGGGTAACAGGCTTAGATCAAATCTTAGTTAAGGACAAGCAAAGTTGTTATCAATGTTAGACGCTACAACGATGTTCAATCATGAGGCAAAATTTGCCACTGATCAGAGGCATGGAAATTGGAGGTAAAACATTTTTGTTTACGGTTGTTTTGTTACTGGCTTACGATTGGTTGTTTGGTTCTGTTACTTGCATGAATTTTCTTGGTTTGCTTTTTGTTGATTTCCAGCAGCGGATTGCAGTTTAAGTCTTCCGAGGACTTTATTGTGGTGCATAACTTAGATTCTGGAAGTGTTTCCAATAGTTAAGGATCAGGAAAAGTTCGAGACAAGCGAGTAGTTTAGAATGTCGAAGAGCAATAATAATCCTGATAATAATTAGGGGAGTTAGAAGATGGTACATATTTCGTGCATTTATTTGTCATGATCACATTATATCTTTAAACAATGGAGAAAATACTAGTTTTTGGAAAGAAAGTTGGTGCACAAATATTCCATTACGTGATAAATATCCAAGAATTTGGAAAGTCTGTACATCTAAGAATGCAACTATAAATGAGGTTATTCATGGGGCAGCAACAAACTCGTCTTGTAATTTGGGTCCCAAAAGGAACCTGAAAGATGAGGAGATTGCAGAGGTGGTCCAATTGGTACATGATATTGGCAATGCAGAGATAATATCCAACACCCCGGATCGCAGAGGTTGAATTGGCTTCACTCGGCTACAGGTGAGTTCTCCGCTAAATCGTGCTACAAGGTTCAAGATGAGGGGATCCATGAAGAAGGAAACGACTTCATAAAACCTCATATATTCTGGAATGATATAATCCCTACAAAGGTTTCCTTTTTCATTTGGGCTATGCTATGGAATGCGTTACCTACTATGGATGTACTGGTGAGATGAGCAGTGGTACCACCAACAGCTGATACGAGGTGCAAATTGTGCCTCACGGAGGAGGAAATCAGCAACCACATTCTACTTCATTGTCCTTTTGTCTATGAGGTGTGGAGCTACTTTCTGAGATACACGGGAATAAGTAGAGTAATGCCTTTCACAACTGAGATGTGCCTTGATGGTTGGTCAAGAAAGTTGTCTAATTATATGCACAACTTTATCTGGAATTTTCTTCCGCATGCTATTTGGGGGCAGTATGGATGGAGAGGAATAGGCGATTCTTCCATAATAAAAACCAAAATGAAGCCGACACAATTATTGCGGTTAAGTCTCTCTTATATCAATGGGGACTTCCAACTAAGGCGTTTGGTGGATTATACTTTGACGACCTGGTGGCTCGTTGGGAGGAAAAGCTTTATCCGAAGCGATTGGGATGTCAATAGTTTGTAATTCTTTTCTTTGGCTTTTCTGAGACGACGCATGCTTGTTTAGTCTTGTAAACTTTTTTCCTTTTTCCTTCTGTTCCTCTGAATTTTATGCCTCCTCGGCATCAAGTTATCAATTTGATGCCGAGAGGTATAGAATTCTTGATGGGATGATAGTAAAAATTTGTCAAAGTTTTTGGTGTGATTGAATTGCCAAAATTATCCACAAACTTCAGTGTGCCATATACATGTTACAAAAAAAAAAAAAAAAAAAAAAAAAACAATGCTAGTAAAAGTGAAGAATAAAAAACTTATTTTCTTCTCCATTCTAAATCTGATAACTCCACCTTTGGGTAACCTCCTTTGCAACTATTTTGTTCCGCATTCTTCTCCTCAATTTTGTCAATCTTCTTATTTTCTTCTAGCACAAATACTAGCAACCACACGAATAAGAAAATAAAAATACAAACTTTAAGTATTTCTAAATTACTCCATCAATTCTTTCTTTGTACAAAATAAAATATCCTCTTGAATCCAATGTTGCTCTATACATATAATCCTCCATAACATTACTAATAGCGTTTCCGAGTTCTCGTTGATGATATTTGTTTTCATAAATTATTTCCCGTATTGCACCATCAGAATTTACGAGATATAGCTAGCAGTGTCTAAACTGAGGGTTGCTGGCAGAGTTTTTGGCCTATCCCAAGGCTAACTAGATATTTGAGCATGCAAAATATCATAGGCATTGGATATAACAACCGTACCATCAGTCTTATCCATTGATAATTTGTACTCAAGTGAACCGGAGATTAGATGACCAACTCCAAGTTTTAGCTTTTGACCGCCTAGAAGTGTATCAGTAGGATAATCAAAACTTTCCCAAACAATTTGAGAATCTGAACCATATAAAACAAAGTTTCCATTATCATGCAGCTTTGCATATGACAATGGTTCCGCTAGGATGAAGAAGTAGCTTATTTGGGGTCGCGGTCGAGGAAGAAGTTGAAAATTATGCTAACTTGCTAGGATGCAAGTATGCAAATCTTCCTAGCGTATATCTTGGTCTTCCTTTGGGAGACAAGGTTGGGGGCACTCAAAAATGGGAAAAATTATTTGAAGTTTGTGGGAAAAGAGTTACTTCTTGGAATGGAAAAACAATAGCAAGAGGAGGTAAGCTAACTCTCATCAAAAGCGTTTTAGCTAGTTTACCCATTTATTATCTCTCTCTTTTTCTTGCTCCTTGCTCCATAACAAAAAAAAATTGATAGAGTTGTGAGAAATTTCTTATGGGATGATGAAAATAAGAAAAGAATTCATAATATTGGTTGAAAATTGTCTTGAAACCAAAAGAAAAAGGTGGTATTGGTTTAAGAAAAACTAAGCAAGTGAACTCGGCTTTGCTAAAAAAATGGTGGTGGCGTTTTGGTGTAGAGAAAAATGCGTTGTGGAGGAAAATCATAGTTGAAAAATTTGGCGAAACATTTACCGGTTGGGAAACTCTCCAACCCAAAGGAGCGAAAGGTGGTAGCTTGTGGTTCAATATCTATAAAGAGCTTGAAGATTTCAATAAAAGTATTAGATTCAAGATTGGAGAGGGTAAGGAAACTAGATTTTGGGAAGATTCTTGGCTTGGTGAAGGAAGATTATGTGATATGTATCCTTTGGATTATGAAGCTTCGAGGACCAAGGAGTTTGTGGTGGCTAGTATGTATGAACTTAGGGAAGGTGGTGTAAGGTGGGCGTTTATTTCTAGGCAAAGATACTCTCAAACCATTACTAGTGAAGTGGTATATATATCAAATCTTCTTTCCTCAATATCTATCCAAGAAGGGGTTATGGATACCCGAATTTGGGTTGGTAGTGATAACGGTCAATATATGGTTAAGGATGGAGCTAAAGACAATCGCGATCAAGATGAGCCAGATTATCCAATCAATGTTGTTTGGAGTAATGAGTACCCTCACAAAATCAATTTCTTTCTTTGGCTCCTTTCTCATGATCGGATAATGACGGCGGATAAACTTTTAAGAATAGGTATGGATGTTTCTTGTGTATGTCGTTTTTGTGAAGAAGACGATGAGTCGAGTTCGCACTTGTTTTATGATTGTTGGAGAATTCAGAGAATATGGGATTACTTTGTTGAAGGGTGCTACTTTGGATGGTCATATGACACTAATATCATTACATCTATGAAGGATTGGAAGTTTGATTGGGGAAATGAAAGACTTAGTCGAATATGGAATAACATCCAGTTTGCTATATGGTGGTGTATTTGGAAAGAGCGAAATGCAAGAACCTTTGATAACAAAAAGAAAACTTTGGCAAGCCTCATCAGAGATATCAAATTACAAGCATTCTTTTGGGAGGAATCGAATACAAATGTTAGGTCTTACGGCAAATACAGTGATCACTTTATGGGATTCATTATACCGACCTCCATAATTTTTTGTGTTTTTTTTTTTTGGTAGCCGAATCCCTTTCGGTTCCCCTTTTTGTTCGGTTGTAATCATTGGGTTAAGGTACCCCACTTAAGTGCCTTCCTTCAATGAAATTTCTATTTGACCTATCAAAAAAAAAAATATGACAATGGTTCCGCTGAATCCGGAAGCAAGGGTTTCTCTTTATTGTCAGGTTGTGTCCACAATACTAACTTTCCTTCTTTGGTAACGAAAATTGAAGATAGTTTGTGTCGGAGAAAATGAGTTTTAATTAAAAGGTTTTATGGTCTTGGTGTGGTTTGATCTAATGACCTAAGGGTCTAAGGATACTTACTCATTTTTGGGTGAATGAAACCTTTAGTCCCACATTGTGGAAAACTAAAGAGGAGCTCCACTATATAATCATACACTTATGTATGAATTGTAAAACGTGGGTGGAGCGGGTAGGCAAAAATACATATTTAAAATACATATTTTTACCCATGCGATATGCGCGTATGCCATGCACCAAGTCCCTTTTCTAAACGGATTTATTTTTGGAGAGTTTTTCTTTCGAAAATCTGTTTTTAACACACCTAAAAATTCTTCTTTTATTCTAGGGTTTCTCCATAATTTTTTACATCCATCCCCGTTGTTGAGTTCGAAGAGAGGGTAACTTGCGTTGTGCTAACTCAAGTTATATCGGGCAGTCTTATCTTGGACACATCTTCGCTGTGAGGGATTTAGCATTACTCAACTCGAGTATACCCGCGAACTAATGTGTTAAGGACAAGACAAAGAGTATAAGTAAGTTTAGAAGACTAACAAAGGCAATCAGTTTCATTTTCTTTTTTCATGTTTTAGATCTAGATGTTAGAATATATATAAAACATGACTGGGTCCAAAAGATCTAGAAATGACAAAAGTCCCGGTCGTGGTGTGTTTACGTTAAGTCATCCTAAATCCATAGAGGATAGGTTGAACAAGCTAGAGGTTGATTCCCAAAAGGTGAAAACTATTGTTTATGAAGTTTTTGCATTTTTTTAGTTTCTAGTAAACATTGTTTATGAAGTCTGTTAGTTTGTATTGTGCTTGTGTATATGCAGAACATGAAAATCTTGAACAATCGTCTTCGAGCACAGGCAAAGAGATCAAATAAGATAGAGGAGAATCAAAACATCAAACATGATGCTGTCCTGAAGAAGATCAATGCTGAGGTCAGGGTGCTTAACCAGAAGCATAATGCTTCAGAGGAGAAACATAACCTTGAAATGAAGTTTCTCCGTGAGAAGTTTAATGAAGAACTGGTTGTTATTCAGACTTATAATGGGAATTCGTGGCCACCACCATAGAGTTAGCAATATCCGTCGTAGATCTAAAAGATTTACTTTTAGAGAAGGATCTCTCGAATATGGACCGTTATGGTTTTTTTTTTTTGGTTTTTTTTTTTTTTTTTTGAAGCAATGTTGGTGCTTTCTGTAGGTGATGGACAAAGGATGGTTCTTTTTGTTGTTCTTTTTGTATTTTTGGTAAAAATACATATTTAAAATACATTGTTCCTTTCGGCATTGTTGGCAAAAATACATATTTTTACCCATGCGATATGCGCGTATGCCATGCACCAAGTCCCTTTTCTACACGAATTTATTTTTGGCGAGTTTTTCTTTTGAAAATCTGTTTTCAACACACCTAAAAATTCTTCTTTTATTCTAGGGTTTCTCCATAAGTTTTTACATCCATCCCCGTTGTTGAGTTCGAAGAGAGGGTAACTTGCGTTGTGCTAACTCAAGTTATATCGGGCAGTCTTATCCTGGACACATCTTCGCTGTGAGGGATTTAGCATTACTCAACTCGAGTATACCCGCGAACTAATGTGTTAAGGACAAGACAAAGAGTATAAGTAAGTTTAGAAGACTAACAAAGGCAATCAGTTTCATTTTATTTTTTATGTTTTAGATCTAGATGTTAGAATATATATAAAACATGACCTGGTCCAAAAGATCTAGAAATGACAAAAGTCCCGGGTCGTGGTGTGTTTTGTTAAGTCATCCTAAATCCATAGAGGATAGGTTGGACAAGCTAGAGGTTGATTCCCAAAAGGTGAAAACTATTGTTTATGAAGTTTTTGCATTTTTTTAGTTTATAGTAAACATTGTTTATGAAGTCTGTTAGTTTGTATTGTGCTTGTGTATATGCAGAACATGAAAATCTTGAACAATCGTCTTCGAGCACAGGCAAAGAGATCAAATAAGATAGAGGAGAATCAAAACATCAAACATGATGCTTGTCTAAGAAGATCAATGCCGAGGTCGTGGTGCTTAACCGAAGCATAATGCTTCGGAGGAGAAACATAACCTTGAAATGAAGTTTCTCCGTGAGAAGTTTAATGATGACGAACGGTTGTTATTCAGACTTATAATGGAGAATTCGCGGCTGCCACCATAGAGTTAGCAATATCTGTCAGAGATCTAAAAGATTTACTTGTAGAGAAGGATCTCTGAATATGGACCGTCATGGTTGGTTTTTTTGGTTTTTTTTTTTTTTTTTGAAGCAATGTTGGTGCTTTCTGTAAGTGATGGACAGTGATGGTTCTTTTTGTTGTTCTTTCTGTATTTTTGGTAAAAATACATATTTAAAATACATTGTTCCTTTCAGCATTGTTGGCAAAAATACATATTTTTACCCATGCGATATGCGCGTATTCCATGCACCAAGTCCCTTTTCTAAACGGATTTATTTTTGGCGAGTTTTTCTTTCGAAAAATCTGTTTTCAACAAACCGAAAAATTCTTCTTTTATTCTAGGGTTTCTCCATAAGTGTTTACATCCATCCCCGTTGCTGAGTTCGAAGAGAGGGTAAATTGCATTGTGCTAACTCAAGTTATATCGGGCAGTCTTATCTTGGACACATCTTCGCTGTGAGGGGTTTAGCATTACTCAACTCGAGTATATCCGCGAACTAATGTGTTAAGGACAAGACAAAGAGTATAAGTAAGTCTAGAAGACTAACAAAGGTAATCAGTTTCATTTTCTTTTTTATGTTTCAGATCTAGATGTTAGAATATATATAAAACATGACTGGGTCCAAAAGATCTAGAAATGACAAAAGTACTGGTCAGGGTGTGTTTCTATTAAGTTATCCTAAATCCATAGAGGATAGGTTGGACAAGCTGGAGGCTGATTCCCTGAAGGTGAAAACAATTGTTTCTGAAGTTTTTGCATTTTTTTAATTTATAGTAAACATTGTTTACGAAGTTTGTTAGTTTGTATTGTGCTTGTGTATATGCGAACATGAAAATCTTGAACAATTGTCTTCAAGCTCGAGCAAAAAGATCAAATAAGATAGAGGAGAATCAAAACATCAAACATGATGTTGTCATGAAGAAGATCAATGCCGAGGTCGTGGTGCTTAACCGGAAGCATAATACTTCGAGGAGAAACATAACCTTGAAATGAAGTTTCTCCGTGAGAAGTTTAATGAAGAATGGTTGTTGTTCGGACTTATAATGGAGAATTCGCGGCTGCCACCACAGAGTTAGCAAGATCTGTCAGAGATCTAAAAGATTTACTTGCAGAGAAGGAATTCTGAATATGGACCGTCATGGTTGTTTTTTTTTGTTCTTTCTGTAGGTGATGGACTGTATGGTTTTTTTTTTTTTTTTTTTTTTTTTTTTTTTTTTTTTTTTTTTTTAAGCATTGTTGGTGAAACTGTAGGTGATGGACATTGATGGTTCTTTTTGTTGTTCTTTTTGTATTTTTGGCAAAAATACATATTTTTACCCATGCGATATGCGCGTATGCCATGCACCAAGTTCTTTTTCTACACGGATTTATTTTTGGCGAGTTTTTCTTTCGAAAATCTGTTTTCAACACACCGAAAAATTCTTTTTTTATTCTAGGGTTTCTTCATAAGTTTTTACATCCATCCCCGTTGCTGAGTTCGAAGAGAGGGTAACTTGCGTTGTGCTATCTCAAGTTATATCGGGCAGTCTTATCCTGGACACATCTTCGCTGTAAGGGGTTTAACATTACTCAACTCAAGTATACCCGCGAACTAATGTGTTAAGGACAAGACAAAGAGTATAACTAAGTTTAGAAGACTAACAAAGGTAATCAGTTTCATTTTATTTTTTATGTTTTAGATCTAGATGTTAGAATATATATAAAACATGACCTGGTCCAAAAGATCTAGAAATGACAAAAGTCCCGGTCGTGGTGTGTTTCTGTTAAGTCATCTTAAATCCATAGAGGATAGGTTGGACAAGCTAGAGGTTGATTCCCAAAAGGTGAAAACTATTGTTTATGAAGTTTTTGCATTTTTTTAGTTTCTAGTAAACATTGTTTCTGAAGTTTGTTAGTTTGTATTGTGCTTATGTATATGCAGAACATGAAATTCTTGAACAATCGTCTTCGAGCACAGGCAAAGAGATAAAATAAGATAGATGAGAATCAAAACATCAAACATGATGCTGTCATGAAGAAGATCAATGCTGAGGTCAGGGTGCTTAACCAGAAGCATAATGTTTCGGAGGAGAAACATAACCTTGAAATGAAGTTTCTCAGTGAGAAGTTTAATGAAGAACTGGTTGTTGTTCAGACTTATAATGGAGAATTCATGGGTTATGGTTGCCACCACGAGAGTTAGCAATATCTCATTGTCGTAGGTCTAAAAGATTTACTTGTGGAGAAGGATCTCTGAATAGTGGAAATTATATAAATAACCCTACTTTTTATATACCTTCGTAACTACCCTTTCCCACAATATATATACCCCTATCGTCTAAAAGGAAATCCAAAAAAAATATATTATTCCAACTTTACCCTTTATATCACGTCATTTCAGATTTGTTTTTCTATCTTCTCCATCGAACTCCTGCACCTATTAGCCATCACCACCACCTATGCTACCACCGCCACCTCTCTTTTATGTCTCGTATTAGCCACCAACTCCACCACCACCACATCCGCCATTATCTTTAATTCGAACATGTTAGAGATTTCGTCGGATTAATCGAGAGAGTTTTCGTCGGATAAATCGAGAGAGGAATAAATTCTCACTGGAAATTAGTCGAAGAATCAATTGAGATCGAGCAAAAATCATTATCATCAGCAGTTCATCATTAAGATTCATGAGAGATCTCATCTTGGGATTTAATTTCTGGTAATTCGTTTTTTTTTTCTCTAGATTCCAATCTATAAATTTAGGTCTAAATTCATAAAATTAAGCTTAGATTTCTAATTATTTAGAGATTGTTGAAATTTGATTTCCATTGTTTTTGTTGTAATGCAGTCGCATGTGTTAAGAGGTACTAATATACTTTTGAACGGTGAAGTATAATTGGAGTTGGATGCTGGCATTGGTGGCGACAAAGGAGTTGGAGGTGATGTTGGTGTAATTGGAGGATTAGGTTTGGAGCATTATACGCTTCTGTGCTGGTGATGGAATTGGTGGACTTGGTAGTGGTGCATGAGAGGTGCTGGCGGTGGAATCTAATGGTTTGTATCTAAGATGGTGGATGGAAATTTTGATCAGTTTATTTTTTGTAACCAATTACTTAGATTGGGTACTGTGAATATTAATTTGATCTTGGTGGTACCAAATTTCTGTTGTGTTTCGTATATGTGTCCAATTGTTGAATTGCATTTCTTAAGGCACTAGTACTATCTATGCTAATGAATTTTGATCGCTTATCTCAGATGAGAAAGCATATATTGAGCTTGATGGCGGGAAATGGATGCCGGAATTTTTAACAAGCAGGACGCACCGTTGGAACAGAGCCCATTTAAGGTGTTACTTGACCGTCTTACATATCAGCGTTGCATGAAGGTAAAAATATTATTTAAAATGAAACGTGTAATGCATATACTAGTCGAGAAACATATTGCGTAATTGGTGGTATGTGTCCAAATTGATTGTTTATATGAATGAACTTACCGACAATTTAATCTATCTTCTTATTTCAAACAACACAAGTGGTGTTCTGACGAGTTGGTTATTTTTTCTTATGTAGGTTTAACAAGATTGCAAAAGAAGATCCGGATGTTGTTAATGCTGTTGTTACAAGGTAAGCTCCAAAGTCCAAACTACCTGGAAACACTTGTAACACAAGGTTATTATGTCTTAATACTCAGACTGACATGTATAATGGAATAGATAACGTAATGTTGTTATTGGTATCATGTACTAAGAACGATATCAACGGTTTTAACCAAACAACAAGTCATGTTCTGTGCATTCGACTTTGAGAAAACTTGTTCTTTTCTGCACCCCTAATCGAAAAATGTTTGTTTTCTGGCATTTTTATACACATAAAATGTTTGTACCTTTCAGTTTCATTTTTCAGTTTGCTATTGTTTCATTAAATGACTTCTTCTTGTCATATGGTAATTTTGTGCATCATAGTAAAACTACATATTTTGTTCAAACACTACAATGCGCATGTACACACAAGATACACAGACTTAATTTGATATATTGTGTGCAAGTACATGCTGAAGTATTACAGACACAGGCTGTTGGTGTGTTGACTGTTGACACGCCAAAAGCCTGATAATGTATGCCACTGGTACATGGGTTTTAATTTGTTTTGCATAATTACTTTTCTTTTTGGGTGTTATGTTTGACAAATTTGGTGGAAAATTTAATATGGTTAGTTGCTGCTGTAACTTTGTTGTTTGGGATTGGTTAGTTTCTGCTGTAACCTTTTTATTTGGGATGTACCAGGAAAAAGCTAGATCCTAGTCTTGAAGTACGTGTACCAGCTGTAATCTTGTGCAAATCACAATCTTGGGATTAGGTAATTGTTTCTCTTCTTGGTAAATTTTCATACTTAATCTTAGTGTAAGGAGTCAACAATAGAAATTAATCTTAGTGTAAAGAGTCAACAACAAATATTTGTGTATCAACAATAGAAATTGACCTTAGTTTAGGAAGTCAACAACCAATATTTGTGTATCAACAATAGAAATTAATATTAGTGTAAGGAGTCAACAACAAATATATTTGTATCAACATATTAATATGGTTAGTTGCTGTTGTAACTTTGTTGTTTGGGATTGGTTAGTTTCTGTTGTAACCTTTTTATTTGGGATGTACCAGGAAAAAGCTAGATCCTAGTCTTGAAGTACGTGTACCAGCTGTAAACTTGTGCAAATCATAATCTTGGGATTAGGTAATTGTTTCTCTTCTTGGTAAATTTTCATACTTAATCTTAGTGTAAGGAGTCAACAATAGAAATTAATCTTAGTGTAAAGAGTCAACAACAAATATTTTTGTATCAACAATAGAAATTGACCTTAGTTTAGGAGTCAACAACCAATATTTGTGTATCAACAATAGAAATTAATATTAGTGTAAGGAGTCAACAACAAATATTTGTGTATCAACAATAGAAATTGACCTTAGTTTAGGGAGTCAACAACCAATGTTTGTGTATCAACAATGGAAAAATGGAATCAACAACCAAATTTGTGTATCAACAATAGAAATTAATCTTAGTGTAAGGAGTCAACAACAAATATTTGTGTATCAACAATAGAAATTGACCTTAGTTTAGGGAATAACCAACCAATGTTTGTGTATCAAAAATGGAAAAATGGAATCAACAACAAATATTTGTGTATCAACAATAGAAATTGACCTTAGTTTTAGGGATTCAACAACCAATGTTTGTGTATCAACAATGGAAAAATGGAATCAACAACAAAATTTGACAAATATTTTTGAACTTTTGATTTTTTGGATCAACTTCAGTTGTTGACACCTAATATTAATGGCGGCGGTGGCGGCGGCAACAACAGTGGTGGTGGTGTGTGACGGTGGTGGAATATTATTGGTGGTTGTTATTTTAGTAAGTGGTGGTGGTGGCGGAGTGGTGGTGGCGGCGGAGTGGCGGCGGTGGTGGTGGAGTGGTGGTGGCGGCGGCGGTGTTGTTGGTGGTGGTGAAATGGTGCTGCTGGTGGATGTGAAATAATAGGAATATTTATTTTTTAATGGATAACATTTTTAAATGGAAAATAATATTGTAAGTGAGGGTATTAAGGTAATCTATTTTTTAAAGGATAATGTATTTAAATGATAGGGGTATTTATATTGTTCTATAAGGGTATATTTATTGGGTGTCAAAACTAAGGGTATTTAATAAATTTATCCCCTACGAATATGGACCGTTATGGTTGTTTGTTGTTTTTTTTTTTTTTTGAAGCATTGTTGGTGCTTTCTCGTAGGTGATGGACAATGATGGTTCTTTTTGTTGTTTTTTCGTATTTTTGGCAAAAATACATATTTAAAATACATTGTTCTTTCAGCATTGTTGGAAAAATACATATTTTTACCCATGCGATATGCACGTATGCCATGCACCAAGTCCCTTTTCTACACGGATTTATTTTTGGCGAGTTTTTGTTTCGAAAATATGTTTTCAACACACCAAAAAATTCTTCTTTTATTCTAGGGTTTCTCCATAAGTTTTTACATCCATCCCCGTTGTTGAGTTCGAAGAGAGGGTAACTTGCGTTGTCTTGACTCAAGTTATATCGGGCGATCTTATCGTGGACACATCTTCACTTGTGAGGGGTTTAGCATTACTCAACTCGAGTATACCCGCGAACTAATGTGTTAAGGACAAGACAAAGAGTATATGTAAGTCTAGAAGACTAACAAAGGTAATCAGTTTCATTTTCTTTTTTGTGTTTTAGATCTATATGTTAGAATATATATAAAACATGACTGGGTCCAAAAGATCTAGAAATGACAAAAGTCCTGGTCAGGGTGTGTTTCTGTTAAGTCATCCTAAATCCATAGAGGATAGGTTGGACAAGCTAGAGGCTGATTCTCAGAAGGTGAAAACTATTGTTTCTGAAGTTTTTGCATTTTTTTAGTTTCTAGTAAACATTGTTTCTGAAGTTTTTTATAATTTGTATTGTGCTTGTGTATATGCAGAACATGAAAATATTGAACAATCGTCTTCGAGCACAGGCAACAAGATCCAATAAGATAGAGGAGAATCAAAACATCAAACATGATCTTGTCATGAAGAAGATCAATGCGAGGTCGGGGTGCTTAACTGTAAGCATAATACTTCGAGGAGAAACATAACTTTGAAATGAAGTTTCTCCGTGAGAAGTTTAATGAAGAACTGGTTGTTGTTCAGACTTATAATGGAGAATTCGCGTTTGCCACCACAGAGTTAGCAAGATCTGTCGGAGATCTAAAATATTTACTTGCAGAGAAGGATCTCTGAATATGGACCGTTATGGTTGTTTTGTTGGTTCTTTCTGTAGGTGATGGACTGTATGGTTGTTTTGTTGTTTTTTTTTTTTTGAAGCATTGTTGGTGCTTTTTGTAGGTGATATACAGTGATGGTTCTTTTTGTTGTTCTTTCTGTATTTTTGGCAAAAATGCATATTTAAAATACATTGTTCTTTCAACATTGTTGGCAAAAATACATATTTTTACCCATGCGATATGCGCTTATGCCATGCACCAAGTCCCTTTTCTACACGGATTTATTTTTGGCGAGTTTTTCTTTCGAAAATCTGTTTTCAACACACCGAAAAATTCTGCTTTTATTCTAGGGTTTCTCCATAAGTTTTTACATCCATCCCCGTTGCTGAGTTCGAAGAGAGGGTAACTTGCGTTGTGCTAACTCAAGTCATATTGGGTAGTCTTATTCTGGACACATCTTCGCTGGGAGGGGTTTAGCATTACTCAACTCGAGTATACCCGCGAACTAATGTGTTAAGGACAAGACAAAGAGTATAAGTAAGTCTAGAAGACTAACAAAGGTAATTAGTTTCATTTTCTTTTTTATGTTTTAGATCTAGATATTAGAATATATATAAAACATGATTGGGTCCAAAAGATCTAGAAATGACAAAAGTCCTGGTCAGGGTGTGTTTATGTTAAGTCATCCTAAATCCATAGAGGATAGGTTGGACAAGCTAGAGGCTGATTACCAGAAGGTGAAAACAACTGTTTCTGAAGTTTTTGCATTTTTTTATTTTCTAGTAAACATTGTTTAAAGTTTGTTAGTTTGTATTGTGCTTGTGTATATGCGAGAACATGAAAATCTTGAACAATCGTCTTTCGAGCACAGTGCAAAAAGATCAAATAAGATAGAGGAGAATCAAAACATCAAACATGATGCTTGTCATGAAGAAGATCAATGCTTTGTCGGGTGCTTAACTTGAAGCATAATGCTTTTAAGGATAAACATAACCTTGAAATGAAGTTTCTCCGTGAGAAGTTTAATGAAAAACCGGTTGTTGTTCGGACTTATAATGGAGAATTGCGGCTGCCACCACAGAGTTAGCAAGATCTCGTCCGAGATTTAAAAGATTTACTTGCGAAAAGGATCTCTCGAATATGGACCGTTATGATTGTTTTGTTGGTTCTTTCGTAGGTGATGGACTTGTATGGTTGTTTTGTTGGTTCTTTTTGTTTTTGTTTTTGAAGCATTGTTGGTGCTTTGTGTAGGTGATGGACGATTGATGGTTCTTTTTGTTGTTCTTTTTAAATTTTTGGCAAAAATACATATTTAAAATACATTGTTCTTTCAGCATTGTTGGCAAAAATACATATTTTTACCCATGCGATATGCGCTTATGCCATGCACCAAGTCCCTTTTCTACACACATTTATTTTTGGCGAGCTTTTCTTTCGAAAATCTGTTTTCAACACACCGAAAAATTCTTTTTTTATTCTAGGGTTTCTCCATAAGTTTTTACATCCATCCCCGTTCTTTGAGTTCGAAGAGAGGTTAACTTGCGTTGTGCTAACTCAAGTTATATCAGGCGATCTTATCCCGGACACATTTTCGCTGTGAGGGGTTTAGCATTACTCAACTAGAGTATACCCGCGAACTAATGTGTTAAGGACAAGACAAAGAGTATAAGTAAGTATAGAAGACTAACAAAGGTAATCGCCATTTTCTTTTTATGTTTTAGATCTAGATGTTAGAATATATATAAAACATCACCGGGTCCTAAAGATCTAGAAATGACAAAAGTCCCGATCGGGCGTGTTTACGTTAAGTCATCCTAAATCCATAAAGGATAGGTTAGACAATCTAGAGGCTGATTCCCAGAAGGTGAAAACTATTGTTTCTGAAGTTTTTTGTATTTTTTTAGTTTTTAGTAAACATTGTTTCTGATGTTTGTTAGTTTGTATTATGCTTGTGTATATGCAGAACATGAAAATCTTGAACAATCGTCTTCGAACACAGGCAAAAAGATCCAATAAGATAGAGGAGAATCAAAACATCAAACATGATGCTTTGTCATGAAGAAGATCAATGCCGAGGTCGGGTGCTTACCCAGAAGAATAATGCTTCTGAGGAGAAACATAACCTTGAAATGAAGTTTCTCCGTGAGAAGTTTAATGAAGAATTGGTTGTTGTTCAGACTTATAATGGAGAATTGCGGCTGCCACCACGAGTTAGCAAGATCTGTCCGAGATTTAAAAGATTTACTTGCACGAAAGATCTCTGAATATGGACCATTATGGTTGTTCTTGTTGGTTGTTTCGTAGGTGATGGACTGTATGTATGGTTGTTTTGTTGGTTCTTTTTATTTTGAAGCATTGTTGGTGCTTTCGTAGGTGATGGACAAGTGATGGTTCTTTTTGTTGTTCTTTTCGTATTTTTGGCAAAAATACATATTTAAAAGACATTGTTATTTTAGCATTGTTGGCAAAAATACATATTTTTAACCATGCGATATGCGCTTATGCCATGCACCAAGTCCCTTTTCTACACGGATTTATTTTTGGCGAGTTTTTCTTTCGAAAATCTGTTTTCAACACACCGAAAAATTCTTCTTTTATTCTAGGGTTTCTCCATAAGTTTTTACATCCATCCCCGTTGCTGAGTTCGAAGAGAGGGTAACTTGCGTTGTGCTAACTCAAGTTATACCGGCAGTCTTATCCCGGACAAATCTTCGTTGTGACGGGTTTAGCATTACTCAACTCAAGTATATCCGCGAACTAATGTGTTAAGGACAAGACAAAGAGTATAAGTAAGTCTAGAAGACTAACAAAGGTAATCAGTTTCATTTTCTTTTTTATGTTTTAGATGTAGATGTTAGAATATATATAAAACATGACTGGGTCCAAAAGATCTAGAAATGACAAAATTCCTGGTCAGGGTGTGTTTCTGTTAAGTCATCCTAAATCCATAGAAGATAGGTTGGAAAAGCTAGAGGTGATTCCCGAAAGTGAAAACTATTGTTTCGAAGTTTTTGCATTTTTTTAGTTTCTAGTAAACATTGTTTCTGAAGTTTGTTAGTTTGTATTGTGCTTGTGTATATGCAGAACATGAAAATCTTGAACAATCGTCTTCGAGAACAGGCAAAAAGATCAAATAAGATAGAGGATAATCAAAACATCAAACATGATCTTGTCATGAAGAAGATAAATGCCGAGGTCGGGGTGCTTAACCGGAAGCATAATGCTTCCGAGGATAAACATAATCTTGAAATGAAGTTTCTCCGTGAGAAGTTTAATGAAGAACTGTTTGTTGTTCGGACTTATAATGGAGAATTCGCGGCTGCCACCACGAGTTAGCAAGATCTGTCCGAGATTTAAAAGATTTACTTGCAGAGAAGGATCTCTCGAATATGGATCGTTATGGTTGTTACGTTGTTGTTTCGTAGGTGATGGACTGTATGTATGGTTGTTTTGTTGGTTCTTTTTGTTTTTGTTTTTGAAGCATTGTTGGTGCTTTCGTAGGTGATGGACAAAACATGGTTCTTTTTGTTGTTCTTTTCGTATTTTTGGCAAAAATACATATTTAAAAGACATTGTTTTTTTAGCATTGTTGGCAAAAATACATATTTTTAACCATGCGATATGCGCTTATGCCATGCACCAAGTCTCTTTTCTACGCGGATTTATTTTTGGCGAGTTTTTCTTTCGAAAATCTGTTTGCAACCCACCGAAAAATTCTTCTTTTATTCTAGGGTTTCTCCATAAGTTTGTACATCCATCCCCGTTGCTGAGTTCGAAGAGAGGGTAACTTGCGTTGTGCTAACTCAAGTTATATCGGGCAGTCTTATCCTGGACAAATCTTCGTTGTGACGGGTTTAGCATTACTCAACTCGAGTATATCCGCGAACTAATGTGTTAAGGACAAGACAAATAGTATAAGTAAGTCTAGAAGACTAACAAAGGTAATCAGTTTCATTTTCTTTTTTATGTTTTAGATGTAGATGTTAGAATATATATAAAACATGACCTGGGTCCAAAAGATCTAGAAATGACAAAAGTCCCGGTCGTGGTGTGTTTATGTTAAGTCATCCTAAATCCATAGAAGATAGGTTGGAAAAGCTAGAGGCTGATTCCCAGAAAGTGAAAACTATTGTTTCTGAAGTTTTTGCATTTTTTTAGTTTCTAGTAAACATTGTTTCTGAAGTTTGTTAGTTTGTATTGTGCTTGTGTATATGCAGAACATGAAAATCTTGAACAATCGTCTTCGTTAACGTGCAAAAAGATCAAATAAGATAGAGGATAATCAAAACATCAAACATGATGTCATTGAAAAAGATAAATGCTGAGGTTAGGGTGCTTAACCAGAAGCATAATGCTTCTGAGGATAAACATAATCTTGAAATGAAGTTTCTCCGTGAGAAGTTTAATGAAGAACTGGTTGTTGTTCAGACTTATAATGGAGAATTCGCGGCTGCCACCACAGAGTTAGCAAGATCTGTCCGAGATTTAAAAGATTTACTTGCAGAGAAGGATCTCTCGAATATGGACCGTTATGGTTGTTTCCGTTGGTTCTTTCGTAGGTGATGGACTGTATGGTTGTTTTGTTGGTTCTTTTTGTTTTTGTTTTTGAAGCATTGTTGGTGCTTTCTCAGAGGTGATGGACAAAGTGATGGTTCTTTTTGTTGTTCTTTCTGTATTTTTGGCAAAAATACATATTTAAAATACATTGTTCTTTCAACATTGTTGGCAAAAATACATATTTTTACCCATGCGATATGCGCTTATGCCATGCACCAAGTCCCTTTTCTACACGGATTTATTTTTGGCGAGTTTTTCTTTCGAAAATCTGTTTTCAACACACCGAAAAATTCTTCTTTTATTCTAGGGTTTCTCCATAAGTTTTTACATCCATCCCCGTTGCTGAGTTCGAAGAGAGGGTAACTTGCGTTGTGCTAACTCAAGTCATATCGGGTAGTCTTATCCTGGACACATCTTCGCTGTGAGGGGTTTAGCATTACTCAACTCGAGTATACCCGCGAACTAATGTGTTAAGGACAAGACAAAGAGTATAAGTAAGTTTAGAAGACTAACAAAGGTAATCAGTTAAATTTTCTTTTTTATGTTTTAGATGTAGATGTTAGAATATATATAAAACATGACTGGGTCCAAAAGATCTAAAAATGACAAAAGTCCTGGTCAGGGTGTGTTTCTGTTAAGTCATCCTAAATCCATAAAGGATAGGTTAGACAAGCTAGAGGCTGATTCCCAGAAGGTGAAAACTATTGTTTCTGAAGTTTTTTGCAATTTTTTAGTTTTTAGTAAACATTGTTTCTGAAGTTTGTTAGTTTGTATTATGCTTGTGTATATGCAGAACATGAAAATATTGAACAATCGTCTTCGAGCATAGGCAAAAAGATCCAATAAGATAGTGGAGAATCAAAACATCAAACATGATGCTGTCATGAAGAAGATCAATGCTGAGGTCAGGGTGCTTAACCAGAAGCATAATGCTTCTGAGGAGAAACATAACCTTGAAATGAAGTTTCTCCGTGAGAAGTTTAATGACGAACTGGTTGTTGTTCAGACTTATAATGGAGAATTCGCGGCTGCCACCACAGAGTTAGCAAGATCTGTCAGAGATCTAAAAGATTTACTTGCAGAGAAGGATCTATGAATATAGACTGTTATGGTTGTTTTGTTGGTTCTTTCTGTAGGTGATGGACTGTATGGTTCTTTTGTTGGTTATTTTTTTTTTTTTTTTTTGAAGCATTGTTGGTGCTTTCTGTAGGTGATGGACAGTGATGGTTCTTTTCGTTGTTCTTTCTATATTTTTGGCAAAAATACATATTTAAAATACATTGTTCTTTCAGCATTGTTGGCAAAAATACATATTTAAAATACATATTTTTACCCATGCGATATGCTCTTATGCCATGCACCAAGTCCCTTTTTACACGGATTTATTTTTGGCAAGTTTTTCTTTCGAAAATCTGTTTTCAACACACCGAAAAATTCTTCTTTTATTTTAGGGTTTCTCCATAAGTTTTTACATCCATCCCCGTTTCTTGAGTTCGAAGAGAGGGTAACTTGCGTTGTGCTAACTCAAGTCATATCGGGTAGTCTTATCCTGGACACATCTTCGTTGTGAGGGGTTTAGCACTACTCAACTAGAGTATACCCGCGAACTAATGTGTTAAGGACAAGACAAAGAGTATAAGTAAGTCTAGAAGACTAACAAAGGTAATCGACTTCATTTTCTTTTTTTATGTTTTAGATGTAGATGTTAGAATATATATAAAACATGACTGGGTCCAAAAGATCTAAAAATGACAAAAGTCCTGTCAGGGGTGTGTTTCATTAAGTCATCCTAAATCCATAAAGGATAGGTTAGACAAGCTATAGGCTGATTTCGAGAAGGTGAAAACTATTGTTTCTGAAGTTTTTTGCATTTTTTAGTTTTTAGTAAACATTGTTTCTGAAGTTTGTTAGTTTGTATTATGCTTGTGTATATGCAGAACATGAAAATCTTGAACAATCGTCTTCGAGCATAGGCAAAAAGATCCAATAAGATAGTGGAGAATCAAAACATCAAACATGATGCTGTCATGAAGAAGATCAATCTTGAGGTCGGGTGCTTAACCGAAGCATAATGCTTCGAGGAGAAACATAACCTTGAAATGAAGTTTCTCCGTGAGAAGTTTAATGAAGAACTGGTTGTTGTTCAGACTTATAATGGAGAATTCGTGCTGCCACCACAGAGTTATTAAGATCCGTCGTAGATCTAAAAGATTTACTTGCAGAGAAGGATCTATGAATATATACTGTTATGGTTGTTTTGTTGGTTCTTTCTTGTAGGTGATGGACTGTATGGTTCTTTTGTTGGTTATTTTTTTTTTTTTTTTGAAGCATTGTTGGTGCTTTCTGTAGGTGATGGACAGTGATGGTTCTTTTTGTTGTTCTTTCTGTATTTTTGGAAAAAAATACATATTTAAAATACATTGTTCTTTCAGCATTGTTGGCAAAAATACATATTGTTACCCATGTGATATACTCTTATGCCATGCACCAAGTCCCTTTTCTACAAGGATTTATTTTTGGAGAGCTTTTCTTTCGAAAATCTGTTTTCAACACACCGAAAATTCTTCTTTTATTCTAGGGTTTCTCCATAAGTTTTTACATCCATCCCCGTTGCTGAGTTCGAAGAGAAGGTAACTTGCGTTGTGCTAACTCAACTTATATCGGGCGGTCTTATCCTGGACACATCTTCGCATGAGGGATTTAACATTACTCAACTCGAGTATACCCGCGAACTAATGTGTTAAATACAAGACAAAGAGTATAAGTAAGTATAGAAGACTAACAAAGGTAGTCGCCATTTTCTTTTTTATGTTTTAGATCTAGATGTTAGAATATATATAAAACATGACTGGGTCCTAAAGATCTAAAAATGACAAAAGTCCTGGTCAGGGTGTGTTTCTGTTAAGTCATCCTAAATCAATAGAGGATAGGTTAGACAAGCTAGAGGCTGATTCCCAGAAGGTGAAAACTATTGTTTCTGAAGTTTTTTGCATTTTTTTAGTTTCTAGTAAACATTGTTTCTGAAGTTTGTTAGATTGTATTATGCTTGTGTATTTGCAGAACATGAAAATCTTAAACAATCGTCTTCGAGCACAGGCAAAAAGATCCAATAATATAGAGGAGAATCAAAACATCAAACATGATGCTGTCATGAAGAAGATCAATACGGAGGTCAGGGTGCTTAACCAGAAGCATAATGCTTCTGAGGAGAAACATAACCTTGAAATGAAGTTTCTCCGTGAGAAGTTTAATGAAGAACTGGTTGTTGTTCGGACTTATAATGGAGAATTCGCTACTGCCACAACGAGTTAGAAAGATCTGTCGAGATCTAAAAGATTTACTTAGAAGGATCTCTGAATATGGACCGTTATGGTTGTTTTGTTGGTTCTTTCTGTAGGTGATGGACTGTATGGTTGTTTTGTTGGTTTTTTTTTTTTTTTTGAAGCATTGTTGGTGCTTTTTGTAGGTGTTATACAGTGATGGTTATTTTTGTTGTTCTTTCTGTATTTTTGGAAAAAATACATATTTAAAATACATTGTTCTTTCAACATTGTTGGCAAAAATACATATTTTTACCCATGCGATATGCGCTTATGCCATGCACCAAGTCTCTTTTCTACACGGATTTATTTTTGGCGAGTTTTTCTTTCGAAAATCTGTTTTCAACACACCGAAAAATTCTTCTTTTATTCTAGGGTTTCTCCATAAGTTTTTACATCCATCCCCGTTGCTGAGTTCGAAGAGAGGGTAACTTGCGTTGTGCTAACTCAAGTTATATCGGGCATTCTTATCCTGGACACATCTTCGCGGTGAGGGATTTAACATTACTCAACTCGAGTATACCCGCGAACTAATGTGTTAAATACAAGACAAAGAGTATAAGTAAGTATAGAAGACTAACAAAGGTAGTCAGTTTCATTTTCTTTTTTATGTTTTAGATCTAGATGTTAGAATATATATAAAACATGACTGGGTCCTAAAGATCTAGAAATGACAAAAGTCCCTGTCGGTGGTGTGTTTCTGTTAAGTCATCCTAAATCCATAGAGGATAGGTTAGACAAGCTAGAGGCTGATTCCCAGAAGGTGAAAACTATTGTTTCTGAAGTTTTTGCATTTTTTTAGTTTCTAGTAAACATTGTTTCTGAAGTTTGTTAGTTTGTATTATGCTTGTGTATATGCAGAACATGAAAATCTTGTACAATCGTCTTCGAGCACAGGCAAAAAGATCCAATAAGATAGAGGAAAATCAAAACATCAAACATGATGCTGTCATGAAGAAGATCAATGTTGAGGTTTGGGTGCTTAACCAATGCTTCTGAGGAGAAACATAACCTTGAAATGAAGTTTCTCCGTGAGAAGTTTAATGAAGAACTGGTTGTTGTTCAGACTTATAATGGAGAATTCGCGGCTGCCACCACAGAGTTAGCAAGATCCGTCAGAGATCTAAAAGATTTACTTGCAGAGAAGGATCTATGAATATAGACTGTTATGGTTGTTTTGTTGGTTCTTTCTGTAGGTGATGGACTGTATGGTTCTTTTGTTGGTTCTTTTTTTGTTTTGTTTTTGAAGCATTGTTGGTGCTTTCTGTAGGTGATGGACAATGATGGTTCTTTTTGTTGTTCTTTCTGTATTTTTGGATAAAATACATATTTAAAATACATTGTTCTTTCAGCATTGTTGGAAAAAATACATATTTAAAATACATATTTTTACCCATGCGATATGCGCGTATGCCATGCACCAAGTCCCTTTTCTACACGGATTTATTTTTGTGAGTTTTTCTTTCGAAAATCATTTTCAACACACCGAAAAATTCTTCTTTTATTCTAGGGTTTCTCCATAAGTTTTTACATCCATCCCCGTTGCTAATTTCGAAGAGAGGGTAACTTGCGTTGTGATAACTCAAGTCATATCGGGTAGTCTTATCCTGGACACATCTTCGCTGTGAGGGGTTTAGCATTACTCAACTCGAGTATACCCGCGAACTAATGTGTTAAGGACAAGACAAAGAGTATAAGTAAGTCTAGAAGACTAACAAAGGTAATCGCCATTTTCTTTTTTATGTTTTAAATCTAGATGTTAGAATATATATAAAACATGACCGGGTCCAAAAGATCTAGAAATGACCAAAGTCCCGGTCGTGGGTGTGTTTATGTTAAGTCATCCTAAATCCATAGAGGATAGGTTGGACAAGCTAGAGGCTGATTCCCAGAAGGTGAAAACAATTGCTTACATTTTTTAGTTTCTAGTAAACATTGTTTCTGAAGTTTGTTAGTTTGTATTGTGCTTGTGTATATGCGGAACATGAAAATCTTGAACAATCGTCTTGAGCACAAGACAAAAAGATCAAATAAGATAGAGGAGAATCAAAACATCAAACATGATGCTTGTCATGAAGAAGATAAATACGAGGTCATGGTGCTTAACCGAAGCATAATGCTTCGAGGATAAACATAACCTTAAAATGAAGTTTCTCCGTGAGAAGTTTATTGAAGAACTGGTTGTTGTTCAGACTTATAATGGAGAATTCGCGGCTGCCACCCCAGAGTTAGCAAGATCTGTCCGAGATTTAAAAGATTTACTTACAGAGAAGGATCTCTGAATATGGACCGTTATGGTTGTTTTGTTGGTTCTTTCTGTAGGTGATGGACTGTATGGTTATTTTGTTGGTTCTTTTTGTTTTTGTTTTTGAAGCATTGTTGGTGCTTTTTGTAGGTGATGGACAGTGATGGTTCTTTTTGTTGTTCTTTCTGTATTTTTGGCAAAAATACATATTTAAAATATATTGTTCTTTCAGCATTGTTGGCAAAAATACATATTGTTACCCATGCGATATGCGCTTATGCCATGCACCAAGTCCCTTTTCTACACGGATTTATTTTTGGCGAGCTTTTCTTTCGAAAACTGCTTTCAACACACCGAAAAATTCTTCTTTTATTTTATGGTTTCTCCATAAGTTTTTACATCCATCCCCGTTCTTTGAGTTCGAAGAGAGGGTAACTTGCGTTGTGCAAACTCAAGTTATATTAGGCAGTCTTATCCTGGACACATCTTCGCGGTGAGGGATTTAACATTACTCAACTCGAGTATACCCGCGAACTAATGTGTTAAATACAAGACAAAGAGTATAAGTAAGTATAGAAGACTAACAAAGGTAGTCAGTTTCATTTGTTTTTATGTTTTAGATCTAGATGTTAGAATATATATAAAACATGACTGGGTCCTAAAGATCTAGAAATGACAAAAGTCCCGTCGGGGTGTGTTTTACATTAAGTCATCCTAAATCCATAGAGGATAGGTTGGACAAGTTAGAGGCCGATTCCCGAAGGTGAAAACTATTGTTTACGAAGTTTTTGCATTTTTTTAGTTTCTAGTAAACATTGTTTCTGAAGTTTGTTAGTTTGTATTGTGATTGTGTATATGCGAGAACATGAAAATCTTGAACAATCGTCTTGAGCACGAGCAAAAAGATCAAATAAGATAGAGGAGAATCAAAACATCAAACATGATGCTTTGTCATGAAGAAGATCAATGCTTGAGGTCAGGGTGTTAACCGGAGAAGCATAATGCTTCGAGGATAAACATAACCTTAAATGAAGTTTCTCCAGTGAGAAGTTTAATGAAGAAGAACTGGTTGTTGTTCGGACTTATAATGGAGAATTCGCGGCTGCCACCACGAGTTAGCAAGATCTGTCCGAGATTTAAAAGATTTACTTGAGAAGGATCTCCGAATATGGACCGTTATGGTTGTTCTGTTGGTTCTTTCTGTAGGTGATGGACTGTATGTATGGTTGTTTTGTTGGTTCTTTTTGTTTTTGTTTTTGAAGCATTGTTGGTGCTTTCGTAGGTGATGGATGTTTGATGGTTTTTTTGTTGTTCTTTCCGTATTTTTGGCATTAATACATATTTAAAAGACATTGTTTTTTAGCATTGTTGGCAAAAATACATATTTTTAACCATGCGATATGCGCTTATGCCATGCACCAAGTCCCTTTTCTACAAGGATTTATTTTTGGCGAGTTTTTCTTTTCAAAATCTGTTTTCAACACACCGAAAAATTCTTCTTTTATTCTAGGGTTTCTCTATAAGTTTTTACATCCATCCCTTCTTTGAGTTCGAAGAGAGGGTAACTTGCGTTGTGCTAACTCAAGTTATATCGGGCAGTCTTATCTTGGACAAATCTTCGTTGTGACGGGTTTAGCATTACTCAACTCGAGTATATCCGCGAACTAATGTGTTAAGGACAAGACAAAGAGTATAAGTAAGTCTAGAAGACTAACAAAGGTAATCGTTTATTTTCTTTTTTATGTTTTAGATGTAGATGTTAGAATATATATAAAACATGATTTGGGTCCAAAAGATCTAGAAATGACAAAAGTCCCGGTCGTGGTGTGTTTATGTTAAGTCATCCTAAATCCATAGAAGATAGGTTGGAAAAGCTAGAGGCCGATTCCCGAAAGTGAAAACTATTGTTTACGAAGTTTTTGCATTTTTTTAGTTTCTAATAAACATTGTTTACGAAGTTTGTTAGTTTGTATTGTGCATGTGTATATGCGGAACATGAAAATCTTGAACAATCGTCTTCGAGCACAAAAAAGATCAAATAAGATGAGGATAATCAAAACATCAAACATGATGCTGTCATGAAGAAGATAAATACTGAGGTCAGGGTGCTTAACCAGAAGCATAATGTTTCTGAGGATAAACATAACCTTAAAATAAAGTTTCTCCGTGAGAAGTTTATTGAAGAACCTGGTTGTTGTTCGGACTTATAATGAAGAATTCGCGGCTGCCACCCCGAGTTAGCAAGATCTGTCCGAGATTTAAAAGATTTACTTAGAGAAGGATCTCTCGAAGATGGAGCGTTATGGTTGTTTTGTTGGTTCTTTCGTAGGTGATGGACTGTATGGTTATTTTGTTGGTTCTTTTTGTTTTTGTTTTTGAAGCATTCTTGGTGCTTTCTGTAGGTGATGGACAGTGATGGTTCTTTTTGTTGTTCTTTCTGTATTTTTGGAAAAAATACATATTTAAAATACATTGTTCTTTCAGCATTGTTGGCAAAAATACATATTGTTACCCATGCGATATGCTCTTATGCCATGCACCAAGTCCCTTTTCTACAAGGATTTATTTTTGCGAGCTTTTCTTTCAAAATCTGTTTTCAACACACCGAAAAATTCTTCTTTTATTTTATGGTTTCTCCATAAGTTTTTACATCCATCCCCGTTCTTTGAGTTCGAAGAGAGGGTAACTTGCGTTGTGCTAACTCAAGTTATATCGAGGCGTCTTATCCTGGACACATCTTCGCGGTGAATGATTTAACATTACTCAACTCGAGTATACCCGTGAACTAATGTGTTAAATACAAGACAAAGAGTATAAGTAAGTATAAGACTAACAAAGGTAGTCGCTTCATTTTCTTTTTTATGTTTTAGATCTAGATGTTAGAATATATATAAAACATGACTGGATCCTAAAGATCTAGAAATGACAAAAGTCCTGGTCAGGGTGTGTTTCTGTTAAGTCATCCTAAATTCATAGAGGATAGGTTAGACAAGCTAGAGGCCGATTCCCGAGGAGGTGAAAACTATTGTTTCGAAGTTTTTGCATTTTTTTAGTTTCTAGTAAACATTGTTTCTAAAGTTTGTTAGTTTGTATTATGCTTGTGTATATGCGGAACATGAAAATCTTGTACAATCGTCTTCGAGCACGTGCAAAAAGATCCAATAAGATAGAGGAAAATCAAAACATCAAACATGATCTTTCTCATGAAGAAGATCAATGTTGAGGTTTAGGTGCTTAACTGAAGCATAATGCTTCGAGGAGAAACATAACCTTGAAATGAAGTTTCTCCGTGAGAAGTTTAATGAAGAACTGGTTGTTGTTCAGGACTTATAATGGTGAATTCGCGGCTTCCACCACAGAGTTAGCAAGATCCGTCAGAGATCTAAAAGATTTACTTGCATATAAGGATCTATGAATATAGACCGTTATGGTTGTTTTGTTGGTTCTTTCTCGTAGGTGATGGACTGTATGGTTCTTTTGTTGGTTCTTTTTTTGTTTTGTTTTTGAAGCATTGTTGGTGCTTTCTGTAGGTGATGGACAATGATGGTTCTTTTTGTTGTTCTTTCTGTATTTTTGGAAAAAATACATATTTAAAATACATTGTTCTTTCAGCATTGTTGGAAAAAATACATATTTTTACCCATGCGATATGCGCGTATGCCATGCACCAAGTCCCTTTTCTACACGGATTTATTTTTGGCGAGTTTTTCTTTCGAAAATCTGTTTTCAACACACCGAAAAATTCTTCTTTTATTCTAGGGTTTCTCCATAAGTTTTTACATCCATCCCCGTTGCTAATTTCGAAGAGAGGGTAACTTGCGTTGTGATAACTCAAGTCATATCGGGTAGTCTTATCCCGGACACATCTTCGCTGTGAGGGGTTTAGCATTACTCAACTCGAGTATACCCGCGAACTAATGTGTTAAGGACAAGACAAAGAGTATAAGTAAGTCTAGAAGACTAACAAAGGTAATCAGTTTCATTTTCTTTTTATGTTTTAAATCTAGATGTTAGAATATATATAAAACATGACTGGGTCCAAAAGATCTAGAAATGACCAAAGTCCCGGTCGGTGTGTGTTTATGTTAAGTCATCTTAAATCCATAGAGGATAGGTTGGACAAGCTAGAGGCTGATTCCCAGAAGGTGAAAACAATTGCTTCTGAAGTTTTTACATTTTTTTAGTTTCTAGTAAACATTGTTTCTGAAGTTTGTTAGTTTGTATTGTGCTTGTGTATATGCAGAACATGAAAATCTTGAACAATCGTCTTCGAGCACAGACAAAAAGATCAAATAAGATAGAGGAGAATCAAAACATCAAACATGATGCTGTCATGAAGAAGATAAATAGTGAGGTCATGGTGCTTAACCAGAAGCATAATGCTTCTGAGGATAAACATAACCTTGAAATGAAGTTTCTCCGTGAGAAGTTTATTGAAGAACTGGTTGTTGTTCGGACTTATAATGGAGAATTCGCGGCTGCCACCCAGAGTTAGCAAGATCTGTCCGATATTTAAAAGATTTACTTACAGAGAAGGATCTCTGAATATGGACCGTTATGATTGTTTTGTTGGTTCTTTCTGTAGGTGATGGACTGTATGGTTATTTTGTTGGTTCTTTTTGTTTTTGTTTTTGAAGCATTGTTGGTGCTTTCTGTAGGTGATGGACAGTGATGGTTCTTTTTGTTGTTCTTTCTGTATTTTTGGCAAAAATACATATTTAAAATATATTGTTCTTTCAGCATTGTTGGCAAAAATACATATTGTTACCCATGCGATATGCGCTTATGCCATGCACCAAGTCCCTTTTCTACACGGATTTATTTTTGGCGAGCTTTTCTTTCGAAAATCTGTTTTCAACACACCGAAAAATTCTTCTTTTATTTTATGGTTTCTCCATAAGTTTTTACATCCATCCCCGTTGCTGAGTTCGAAGAGAGGGTAACTTGCGTTGTGCTAACTCAAGTTATATCAGCGGTCTTATCCCCGACACATCTTCGCGGTGAGGGATTTAACATTACTCAACTCGAGTATACCCGCGAACTAATGTGTTAAATACAAGACAAAGAGTATAAGTAAGTATAGAAGACTAACAAAGGTAGTCAGTTTCATTTTATTTTTTATGTTTTAGATCTAGATGTTAGAATATATATAAAATATGACTGGGTCCTAAAGATTTAGAAATGACAAAAGTCCTGGTCAATAGTGTGTTTCGTTAAGTCATCCTAAATCCATAGAGGATAGGTTAGAAAAGCTAAAGGCCGATTCCCGTAAAGTGAAAACTATTGTTTCGAAGTTTTTGCATTTTTTTAGTTTCTAGTAAACATTGTTTCTAAAGTTGGTTAGTTTGTATTGTGCTTGTGTATATGCGAACATGAAAATCTTGAACAATCGTCTTGAAATGTGCAAAAAGATCAAATAAGATATAGGATAATCAAAACATCAAACATGATGCTTTGTCATGAAGAAGATAAATGCTGAGGTCGGGGTGCTTAACTGTAAGCATAATGCTTCGAGGATAAACATAATCTTGAAATAAAGTTTCTCCGTGAGAAGTTTAATGAAGAACTGGTTGTTGTTCGGACTTATAATGGAGAATTCGCGGCTGCCACCACGAGTTAGTAAGATCTGTCCGAGATTTAAAAGATTTACTTGCAGAGAAGGATCTATGAATATATACTGTTATGGTTGTTTTGTTGGTTCTTTCTGTAGGTGATGGACTGTATGGTTCTTTTGTTGGTTATTTTTTTTTTTTTGTTTTTGAAGCATTGTTGGTGCTTTCTGTAGGTGATGGACAGTGATGGTTCTTTTTGTTGTTCTTTCTGTATTTTTGGCAAAAATACATATTTAAAATACATTGTTCTTTCAGCATTGTTGGCGAAAATACATATTTTTACCCATGCGATATCTTTTATGCCATGCACCAAGTCCCTTTTCTACACGGATTTATTTTTGGCAAGTTTTTCTTTCGAAAATCTGTTTTCAACACACCGAAAAATTCTTCTTTTATTTTAGGGTTTCTCCATAAGTTTTTACATCCATCCCCGTTGCTGAGTTCGAAGAGAGGGTAACTTGCGTTGTGCTAACTCAAGTTATATCGGGCAGTCTTATCTTGGACACATCTTCGCTGTGAGGGGTTTAGCATTACTCAACTCGAGTATACCCGCGAACTAATGTGTTAAGGACAAGACAAAGAGTATAACTAAGTTTAGAAGACTAACAAAGGTAATCAGTTTCATTTTATTTTTTATGTTTTAGACTTAGATGTTAGAATATATATAAAACATGATTGGGTCCAAAAGATCTAGAAATGACAAAAGTCCTGGTCAGGGTGTGTTTCTGTTAAGTCATCATAAATCCATAGAGGATAGGTTAGACAAGCTAGAGGCTGATTCCCAGAAGGTAAAAGCTATTGTTTCTGAAGTTTTTACATTATTTTAGTTTCTAGTAAACATTGTTTCTGAAGTTTGTTAGTTTGTATTGTGCTTGTGTATATGCAGAACATGAAAATCTTGAACAATCGTCTTCGAGTACAGGCAAAAAGATCAAATAAGATAGAGGAGAATCAAAACATCAAACATGATGCTGTCATGAAGAAGATAAATCTTTGAGGTCAGGTGCTAACCGAAGCATAATGCTTCGAGGATAAACATAATCTTGAAATGAAGTTTCTCCGTGAGAAGTTTAATGAAGAACTGGTTGTTGTTCGGACTTATAATGGAGAATTCGCGGCTGCCACCACGAGTTAGCAAGATCTCGTCCGAGATTTAAAAGATTTACTTGCAGAGAAGGATCTCCCGAATATGGACCGTTATGGTTGTTTTGTTGGTTCTTTCTGTAGGTGATGGACTGTATGGTTGTTTTGTTGGTTCTTTTTGTTTTTGTTTTTGAAGCATTGTTGGTGCTTTCTGTAGGTGATGGACAGTGATGGTTCTTTTTGTTGTTCTTTCTGTATTTTTGGCAAAAATACATATTTAAAATACATTGTTCTTTCAACATTGTTGGCAAAAATACATATTTTTACCCATGCGATATGCGTTTATGCCATGCACCAAGTCCCTTTTCTACATGGATTTATTTTTGGCGAGTTTTTCTTTCGAAAATCTGTTTTCAACACACCGAAAAATTCTTCTTTTATTCTAGGGTTTCTCCATAAGTTTTTACATCCATCCCCGTCTTGAGTTCGAAGAGAGTAACTTGCGTTGTGCTAACTCAAGTCATATCGGGTAGTCTTATCCTGGACACATCTTCGCTGTGAGGGTTTAGCATTACTCAACTCGAGTATACCCGCGAACTAATGTGTTAACGACAAGACAAAGAGTATAAGTAAGTCTAGAAGACTAACAAAGGTAATCAGTTTCATTTTCTTTTTTATGTTTTAGATGTAGATGTTAGAATATATATAAAACATGACTGGGTCCAAAAGATCTTAAAATGACAAAAGTCCTGGTCAGGGTGTGTTTCTGTTAAGTCATCCTAAATCCATAAAGGATAGGTTAGACAAGCTATAGGCTGATTCCCAGAAGGTGAAAACTATTGTTTCTGAAGTTTTTGCATTTTTTTAGTTTCTAGTAAACATTGTTTCTGAAGTTTGTTAGTTTGTATTATGCTTGTGTATATGCAGAACATGAAAATCTTGTACAATCGTCTTCGAGCACAGGCAAAAAGATCCAATAAGATAGAGGAAAATCAAAACATCAAACATGATGCTGTCATGAAGAAGATCAATGCTGAGGTTTGGGTGCTTAACCAGAAGCATAATGCTTCTGAGGAGAAACATAACCTTGAAATGAAGTTTCTCCGTGAGAAGTTTAATGAAGAACTGGTTGTTCAGACTTATAATGGAGAATTCGCGGCTGCCACCACAGAGTTAGCAAGATCCGTCAGAGATCTAAAAGATTTACTTGCAGAGAAGGATCTATGAATATAGACTGTTATGGTTGTTTTGTTGGTTCTTTCTGTAGGTGATGGACTATATGGTTCTTTTGTTGGTTCTTTTTTTGTTTGTTTTTGAAGCATTGTTGGTGCTTTCTGTAGGTGATGGACAATGATGGTTCTTTTTGTTGTTCTTTCTGTATTTTTGGATAAAATACATATTTAAAATACATTGTTCTTTCAGCATTGTTGGAAAAAATACATATTTAAAATACATATTTTTACCCATGCGATATGCGCGTATGCCATGCACCAAGTCCCTTTTCTACACGGATTTATTTTTGGCGAGTTTTTCTTTCGAAAATCTGTTTTCAACACAGAAAAATTCTTCTTTTATTCTAGGGTTTCTCCATAAGTTTTTACATCCATCCCCGTTGCTAATTTCGAAGAGAGGGTAACTTGCGTTGTGATAATTCAAGTCATATCGGGTAGTCTTATCCTGGACACATCTTCGACTGAGGGGTTTAGCATTACTCAACTCGAGTATACCCGCGAATTAATGTGTTAAGGACAAGACAAAGAGTATAAGCAAGTCTAGAAGACTAACAAAGGTAATCAGTTTCATTTTCTTTTTTATGTTTTAAATCTAGATGTTAGAATATATATAAAACATGACTGGGTCCAAAAGATCTAGAAATGACCAAAGTCCTGGTCAGGGTGTGTTTATGTTAAGTCATCCTAAATCCATAGAGGATAGGTTGGACAAGCTAGAGGCTGATTCCCAGAAGGTGAAAACAATTGCTTCTGAAGTTTTTGCATTTTTTTAGTTTCTAGTAAACATTGTTTCGAAGTTTGTTAGTTTGTATTGTGCTTGTGTATATGCGTAACATGAAAATCTTGAACAATCGTCTTGAGCACGTACAAAAAGATCAAATAAGATAGAGGAGAATCAAAACATCAAACATGATGCTGTCATGAAGAAGATAAATACTGAGGTCATGGTGCTTAACCAGAAGCATAATGCTTCTGAGGATAAACATAACCTTGAAATGAAGTTTCTCCGTGAGAAGTTTATTGAAGAACTGGTTGTTGTTCAGACTTATAATGGAGAATTCGCGGCTGCCACCCCAGAGTTAGCAAGATCTGTCCGAGATTTAAAAGTTTCCTTACGAGAAGGATCTCTGAATATGGACCGTTATGGTTGTTTTGTTGGTTCTTTCTCGTAGGTGATGGATTTGTATGGTTATTTTGTTGGTTCTTTTCTTTTTTGTTTTTGAAGCATTGTTGGTGCTTTACGTAGGTGATGGACAGTAATGGTTCTTTTTGTTGTTTTTTCTGTATTTTTGTCAAAAATACATATTTAAAATATATTGTTCTTTCAGCATTGTTGGTAAAAATACATATTGTTACCCATGCGATATGCGCTTATGCCATGCACCAAGTCCCTTTTCTACACGGATTTATTTTTGGCGAGCTTTTCTTTCGAAAATCTGTTTTCAACACACCGAAAAATTCTTCTTTTATTTTATGGTTTCTCCATAAGTTTTTACATCCATCCCCGTTCTTTGAGTTCGAAGAGAGGGTAACTTGCGTTGTGCTAACTCAAGTTATATCAGTGATCTTATCCTGGACACATCTTCGCGGTGAGGGATTTAACATTACTCAACTCGAGTATACCCGCGAACTAATGTGTTAAATACAAGACAAAGAGTATAAGTAAGTATAAAAGACTAACAAAGGTAGTCAGTTTCATTTTATTTTTTATGTTTTAAATCTAGATGTTAGAATATATATAAAACATGACTGGGTCTTAAAGATCTAGAAATGACAAAAGTCCTGGTCAGGGTGTGTTTCTGTTAAGTCATCCTAAATCCATAGAGGATAGGTTAGACAAGCTAGAGGTTGATTACCATAAGGTGAAAACTATTGTTTCTGAAGTTTTTGCATTTTTTTAGTTTCTAGTAAACATTGTTTCTGAAGTTTATTAGTTTGTATTGTACTTGTGTATATGCAGAACATGAAAATCTTGAACAATCGTCTTCGAGCACAGGAAAAAAGATCAAATAAGATAGAGGAGAATCAAAACATCAAACATGATGCTGTCATGAAGAAGATCAATGCTGAGGTCGGGTGCTTAACCAGAAGCATAATGCTTCTGAGGATAAACATAACCTTAAATGAAGTTTCTCCGTGAAAAGTTTAATGAAGAACTGGTTGTTGTTCGGACTTATAATGGAGAATTCGCATGCCACCACGAGTTAGCAAGATCTGTCCGAGATTTAAAAGATTTACTTGCAGAGAAGGATCTCTGAATATGGACCGTTATGGTTGTTCTGTTGGTTCTTTCTGTAGGTGATGGACTGTATGTATGGTTGTTTTGTTGGTTCTTTTTGTTTTTGTTTTTGAAGCATTGTTGGTGCTTTCTGTAGGTGATGGACAGTGATGGTTCTTTTTGTTGTTCTTTCTGTATTTTTGGCATTAATACATATTTAAAAGACATTGTTTTTTTAGCATTGTTGGCAAAAATACATATTTTTAACCATGCGATATGCGCTTATGCCATGGACCAAGTTCCTTTTCTACACAGATTTATTTTTGGCGAGTTTTTCTTTCGAAAATCTGTTTTCAACACACCGAAAAATTCTTCTTTTATTCTAGGGTTTCTCCATAAGTTTTTACATCCATCCCCGTTGCTGAGTTCGAAGAGAGGGTAACTTGCGTTGTGCTAACTCAAGTTATATCGGGCAGTCTTATCTTGGACAAATCTTCGTTGTGACGGGTTTAGCATTACTCAACTAGAGTATATCCGCGAACTAATGTGTTAAGGACAAGACAAAGAGTATAAGTAAGTCTAGAAGACTAACAAAGGTAATCAGTTTTATTTTCTTTTTTATGTTTTAGATGTAGATGTTAGAATATATATAAAACATGACTGGGTCCAAAAGATCTAGAAATGACAAAAGTCCTGGTCAGGGTGTGTTTATGTTAAGTCATCTTAAATCCATAGAAGATAGGTTGGAAAAGCTAGAGGCTGATTCCCAGAAAGTGAAAACTATTGTTTATGAAGTTTTTGCATTTTTTTAGTTTCTAATAAACATTGTTTCTGAAGTTTGTTAGTTTGTATTGTGCTTGTGTATATGCAGAACATGAAAATCTTGAACAATCGTCTTCGAGCACAGGCAAAAAGATCAAATAAGATAGAGGATAATCAAAACATCAAACATGATGTTTGTCATGAAGAAGATAAATACCGAGGTCGGGTGCTTAACCAGAAGCATAATGCTTCTGAGGATAAACATAACCTTAAAATGAAGTTTCTCCGTGAGAAGTTTATTGAAGAACTGGTTGTTGTTCAGACTTATAATGGAGAATTCGCGGCTGCCACCCCGTAGAGTTAGCAAGATCTCATTCGAGATTTAAAAGATTTACTTACAGAGAAGGATCTCTGAAGATGGAGCGTTATGGTTGTTTTGTTGGTTCTTTCTGTAGGTGATGGACTGTATGGTTATTTTGTTGGTTCTTTTTTTTTTTTGTTTTTGAAACATTGTTGGTGATTTCTGTAGGTGATGGACAGTGATGGTTCTTTTTGTTGTTCTTTCTGTATTTTTGGAAAAAATACATATTTAAAATACATTGTTCTTTCAGCATTATTGGCAAAAATACATATTGTTACCTATGCGATATACTCTTATGCCATGCACCAAGTCCCTTTTCTACATGGATTTATTTTTGGCGAGCTTTTCTTTCGAAAATCTGTTTTCAACACACCGAAAATTCTTCTTTTATTCTAGGGTTTCTCCATAAGTTTTTACATCCATCCCCGTTGCTGAGTTCGAAGAGAGGGTAACTTGCGTTGTGCTAACTCAAGTTATATCGGGCATTCTTATCCTGGACACATCTTCGCGGTGAATGATTTAACATTACTCAACTCGAGTATACCCGCGAACTAATGTGTTAAATACAAGACAAAGAGTATAAGTAAGTATAGAAGACTAACAAAGGTAGTCAGTTTCATTTTCTTTTTTATGTTTTAGATCTAGATGTTAGAATATATATAAAACATGACTTGGATCCTAAAGATCTAGAAATGACAAAAGTCCTGGTCGGGGGTGTGTTTTCGTTAAGTCATCCTAAATCCATAGAGGATAGGTTAGACAAGCTAGAGGCTGATTCCCAGAAGGTGAAAACTATTGTTTCTGAAGTTTTTGCATTTTTTTAGTTTCTAGTAAACATTGTTTCTAAAGTTTGTTAGTTTGTATTATGCTTGTGTATATGCGAGAACATGAAAATCTTGTACAATCGTCTTGAGCACGAGCAAAAAGATCCAATAAGATAGAGGAAAATCAAAACATCAAACATGATGCGGTCATGAAGAAGATCAATGTTGAGGTTTGGGTGCTTAACCAGAAGCATAATGCTTCTGAGGAGAAACATAACCTTGAAATGAAGTTTTTCCGTGAGAAGTTTAATGAAGAAGTCTTGGTTGTTGTTCGGACTTATAATGGAGAATTCGCGGCTGCCACCACAGAGTTAGCAAGATCCGTCGAGAGATCTAAAAGACTTACTTGCGAGAAGGATCTATGAATATGGACCGTTATGGTTGTTTTGTTGGTTCTTTCATAGGTGATGGACTGTATGGTTCTTTTGTTGGTTCTTTTTTTGTTTTGTTTTTGAAGCATTGTTGGTGCGTGCTTTTGTAGGTGATGGACAATGATGGTTCTTTTTGTTGTTCTTTCTGTATTTTTGGATAAAATACATATTTAAAATACATTGTTCTTTCAGCATTGTTGGAAAAAATACATATTTAAAATACATATTTTTACCCATGCGATATGCGCGTATGCCATGCACCAAGTCCCTTTTCTACATGGATTTATTTTTGGCGAGTTTTTCTTTCGAAAATCTGTTTTCAACACACCGAAAAATTCTTCTTTTATTCTAGGGTTTCTCCATAAGTTTTTACATCCATCCCCGTTGCTAATTTCGAAGAGAGGGTAACTTGCGTTGTGATAACTCAAGTCATATCGGGTAGTCTTATCCTGGACACATCTTATTTGAGGGGTTTAGCATTACTCAACTCGATAAAACCCGCGAACTAATGTGTTAAGGACAAGACAAAAAGTATAAGTAAGTCCGGAAGAATAACAAAGGTAATCGGTTTCATTTTCTTTTTTATGTTTTAAATCTAGATGTTAGAATATATATAAAACATGACTGGGTCCAAAAGATCTAGAAATGACCAAAGTCCTGGTCAGGGTGTGCTTATGTTAAGTCATCCTAAATCCATAGAGGATAGGTTGGACAAGCTAGAGGCTGATTCCCAGAAGGTGAAAACAATTGCTTCGAAGTTTTTACATTTTTTTAGTTTCTAGTAAACATTGTTTCGAAGTTTGTTAGTTTGTATTGTGCTTGTGTATATGCGAACATGAAAATCTTGAAAAATCGTCTTGAGCACAGACAAAAAGATCAAATAAGATAGAGGAGAATCAAAACGTCAAACATGATGCTTTGTCATGAAGAAGATAAATACCGAGGTCATGGTGCTTAACCGAAGCATAATGCTTCGAGGATAAACATAACCTTGAAATGAAGTTTCTCCGTGAGAAGTTTATTGAAGAAGCTGGTTGTTGTTCGGACTTATGATGGAGAATTCGCGGCTGCCACCCCGAGTTAGCAAGATCTCGTCCGAGATTTAAAAGATTTACTTCTGAGAGAAGGATCTCTCGAATATGGACCGTTATGGTTGTTTTGTTGGTTCTTTCTGTAGGTGATGGACTGTATGGTTATTTTGTTGGTTCTTTTTGTTTTTGTTTTTGAAGCATTGTTGGTGCTTTCTGTAGGTGATGGACAGTGATGGTTCTTTTTGTTGTTCTTTCGTATTTTTGGCAAAAATACATATTTAAAATATATTGTTCTTTCAGAAGATTGTTGGAAAAAATACAAAAAATACATATTGTTACCCATGCGATATGCGCTTATGCCATGCACCAAGTCCCTTTTCTACATGGATTTATTTTTGGCGAGTTTTTCTTTCGAAAATCTGTTTTCAACACACCGAAAAATTCTTCTTTTATTTTATGGTTTCTCCATAAGTTTTTACATCCATCCCCATTCTTGAGTTCAAGAGAGGGTAACTTGCGTTGTGCTAACTCAAGTTATATCAGGCGATCTTATCCTAGACACATCTTGGCTGTGAGGGATTTAACATTACTCAACTCGAGTATACCCGCGAACTAATGTGTTAAATACAAGACAAAGAGTATAAGTAAGTATAGAAGACTAACAAAGGTAGTCAGTTTCATTTTATTTTTTATGTTTTAGATCTAGATGTTAGAATATATATAAAACATGACTGGGTCCTAAAGATCTAGAAATGACAAAAGTCCTAGTCGGGGTGTGTTTTCGTTAAGTCATCCTAAATCCATAGAGGATAGGTTAGACAAGCTAGAGGTGATTCCCGAGAAGGTGAAAACTATTGTTTCTGAAGTTTTTGCATTTTTTTAGTTTTTAGTAAACATTGTTTCTAAAGTTTGTTAGTTTGTATTGTGCTTGTGTATATGCAGAACATGAAAATCTTGAACAATCGTCTTCGAGCACAGGCAAAAAGATCAAATAAGATAGAGGAGAATCAAAACATCAAACATGATGCTGTCATGAAGAAGATCAATGTTGAGGTCAGAGTGCTTAACCAGAAGCATAATGCTTCTGAGGATAAACATAACCTTAAATGAAGTTTCTCCGTGAGAAGTTTAATGAAGAACTGGTTGTTGTTCAGACTTATAATGGAGAATTCGCATGCTGCCACCACGAGTTAGCAAGATCTCGTCAGAGATTTAAAAGATTTACTTGCAGAGAAGGATCTCTCGAATATGGACCGTTATGGTTGTTTTGTTGGTTCTTTCCGTAGGTGATGGATTTGTATGTATGGTTGTTTTGTTGGTTCTTTTTTTTTTTGTTTTTGAAGCATTGTTGGTGCTTTACGTAGGTGATGGACGGTGATGGTTATTTTTGTTGTTCTTTCCGTATTTTTGGCATTAATACATATTTAAAAGACATTGTTTTTTAGCATTGTTGGCAAAAATACATATTTTTAACCATGCGATATGCGCTTATGCCATGCACCAAGTCCCTTTTCTATACAAATTTATTTTTGGCGAGTTTTTCTTTCGAAAATCTGTTTTCAACACACCGAAAAATTCTTCTTTTATTCTAGGGTTTCTCCATAAGTTTTTACATCCATCCCCGTTCTTTGAGTTCGAAGAGAGGGTAACTTGCGTTGTGCTAACTCATGTTATATCGGGCAGTCTTATCCTGGACAAATCTTCGTTGTGACGGGTTTAGCATTACTCAACTCGAGTATATCCGCGAACTAATGTGTTAAGGACAAGACAAAGAGTATAAGTAAGTCTAGAAGACTAACAAAGGTAGTCAGTTTCATTTTATTTTTTATGTTTTAGATGTAGATGTTAGAATATATATAAAACATGACTGGGTCCAAAAGATCTAGAAATGACAAAAGTCCTGGTCAGGGTGTGTTTATGTTAAGTCATCCTAAATCCATAGAAGATAGGTTGGAAAAGCTAAAGGCTGATTCCCAGAAAGTGAAAACTATTGTTTCCCGAAGTTTTTGCATTTTTTTAGTTTATAGTAAACATTGTTTCTAAAGTTTGTTAGTTTGTATTGTGCTTGTGTATATGCGGAACATGAAAATCTTGAACAATCGTCTTCGAGCACGAGCAAAAAGATCAAATAAGATAGAGGATAATCAAAACATCAAACATGATGCTGTCATGAAGAAGATAAGTGCTTTGAGGTCAGTGCTTAACCGAAGCATAATGCTTCGAGGATAAACATAATCTTGAAATGAAGTTTCTCCGTGAGAAGTTTAATGAAGAACTGGTTGTTGTTCGGACTTATAATGGAGAATTCATTTGCCACCACGAGTTAGCAAGATCTGTCCGAGATTTAAAAGATTTACTTGCAGAGAAGGATCTATGAATATCCGTTATGGTTGTTTTGTTGGTTCTTTTCGTAGGTGATGGACTCGTATGGTTCTTTTGTTGGTTATTTATTTTTATTTTTTTTTGAAGCATTGTTGGTGCTTTACGTAGGTGATGGACAGGTGATGGTTCTTTTCGTTGTTCTTTACGTATTTTTGGCAAAAATACATATTTAAAATACATTGTTCTTTCAAAGCATTGTTGGCAAAAATACATATTTTACATATTTTTACCCATGCGATATGCGCGTATGCCATGCACCAAGTCCCTTTTCTACACGGATTTATTTTTGGCAAGTTTTTCTTTCGAAAATCTGTTTTCAACACACCGAAAAATTCTTCTTTTATTTTAGGGTTTCTCCATAAGTTTTTACATCCATCCCCGTTGCTGAGTTCGAAGAGAGGGTAACTTGTGTTGTGCTAACTCAAGTTATATCGGGCAGTCTTATCTTGGACACATCTTCGCTATGAGGGGTTTAGCATTACTCAACTAGAGTATACCCGCGAACTAATGTGTTAAGGACAAGACAAAGAGTATAACTAAGTTTAGAAGACTAACAAAGGTAATCAGTTTCATTTTATTTTTTATGTTTTAGACTTAAATGTTAGAATATATATAAAACATGATTGGGTCCAAAAGTTCTAGAAATGACAAAAGTCCCTGGTCGGGGTGTGTGTTTACATTAAGTCATCATAAATCCATAGAGAATAGGTTAGACAAGCTAGAGGTCAAGGTAAAAACTATTGTTTCGAAGTTTTTACATTATTTTAGTTTCTAGTAAACATTGTTTCTAAAGTTTGTTAGTTTGTATTGTGCTTGTGTATATGCGAACATGAAAATCTTGAACAATCGTCTTCGAGCACGGCAAAAAGATCAAATAAGATAGAGGAGAATCAAAACATCAAACATGATGCTGTCATGAAGAAGATAAATGCTGAGGTCAGGGTGCTTAACCAGAAGCATAATGCTTCTGAGGATAAACATAATCTTGAAATGAAGTTTCTCCGTGAGAAGTTTAATGAAGAACTGGTTGTTGTTCGGACTTATAATGGAGAATTCGCGGCGCCACCACGAGTTAGCAAGATCTGTCCGAGATTTAAAAGATTTACTTGCAGAGAAGGATCTCTGAATATGGACCGTTATGGTTGTTTTGTTGGTTCCTTCTGTAGGTGATGGATTGCATGGTTGTTTTGTTGGTTCTTTTTGTTTTTGTTTTTGAAGCATTGTTGGTGCTTTCTGTAGGTGATGGACAGTGATGGTTCTTTTTGTTGTTCTTTCTGTATTTTTGGAAAAAATACATATTTAAAATACATTGTTCTTTCAACATTGTTGGCAAAAATACATATTTTTACCCATGCGATATGCGTTTATGCCATGCACCAAGTCCCTTTTCTACATGGATTTATTTTTGGCGAGTTTTTCTTTCGAAAATCTGTTTTCAACACACCGAAAAATTCTTCTTTTATTTTAGGGTTTCTCCATAAGTTTTTACATCCATCCCCGTTGCTGAGTTCGAAGAGAGAGTAACTTGCGTTGTGCTAACTCAAGTCATATCGGGTAGTCTTATCTGGACACATCTTCGCTGTGAGGGGTTTAGCATTACTCAACTCGAGTATACCCGCGAACTAATGTGTTAAGGATAAGACAAAGAGTATAAGTAAGTCTAGAAGACTAACAAAGGTAATCAGTTTCATTTTCTTTTTTATGTTTTAGATGTAGATGTTAGAATATATATAAAACATGACTGGGTCCAAAAGATCTTAAAATGACAAAAGTCCTGGTCAGGGTGTGTTTCTGTTAAGTCATCCTAAATCCATAAAGGATAGGTTAGACAAGCTATGGTGATTCCCGAAGGTGAAAACTATTGTTTCAAGTTTTTGCATTTTTTTAGTTTATAGTAAACATTGTTTCTAAAGTTTGTTAGTTTGTATTATGCTTGTGTATATGCGAACATGAAAATCTTGAACAATCGTCTTCGAGCACGGTGCAAAAAGATCAAATAAGATAGAGGAAAATCAAAACATCAAACATGATGTTTGTCATGAAGAAGATCAATGCGAGGTTTGGGTGCTTAACCAGAAGCATAATGCTTCTGAGGAGAAACATAACCTTGAAATGAAATTTCTCCGTGAGAAGTTTAATGAAGAACTGGTTGTTCAGACTTATAATGGAGAATTCGCGGCTGCCACCACGAGTTAGCAAGATCCGTCGAGATCTAAAGATTTACTTGCAGAGAAGGATCTATTAATATGGACCGTTATGGTTGTTTTGTTGGTTTTTTCTGTAGGTGATGGACTATATGGTTCTTTTGTTGGTTCTTTTTTTGTTTTGTTTTTGAAGCATTGTTGGTGCTTTACGTAGGTGATGGACAATGATGGTTCTTTTTGTTGTTCTTTACGTATTTTTGGAAAAATACATATTTAAAATACATTGTTCTTTCACAGCATTGTTGGCAAAAATACATATTTAAAATATATATTTTTACCCATGTGATATGCGGGTATGCCATGCACCAAGTCCCTTTTCTACACGGATTTATTTTTGGCGAGTTTTTCTTTCGAAAATCTGTTTTCAACACACCGAAAAATTCTTCTTTTATTCTAGGGTTTCTCCATAAGTTTTTACATCCATCCCCGTTGCTAATTTCGAAGAGAGGGTAACTTGCGTTGTTATAACTCAAGTTATATCGGGTAGTCTTATCCTGGACACATCTTCGCTGTGAGGGGTTTAGCATTACTCAACTCGAGTATACCCGCGAATTAATGTGTTAAGGACAAGACAAAGAGTATAAGCAAGTCTAGAAGACTAACAAAGGTAATCAGTTTCATTTTCTTTTTTATGTTTTAAATCAAGATGTTAGAATATATATAAAACATTACTGGGTCCAAAAGATCTAGAAATGACCAAAGTCCTGGTCAGGGTGTGTTTATGTTAAGTCATCCTAAATCCATAGAGGATAGGTTGGACAAGCTAGAGGCTGATTCCCGAAGGTGAAAACAAACTTTGTTTCGAAGTTTTTGCATTTTTTTAGTTTCTAGTAAACATTGTTTCTAAAGTTTGTTAGTTTGTATTGTGCTTGTGTATATGCGAGAACATGAAAATCTTGTACAATCGTCTTCGAGCACGAGACAAAAAGATCAAATAAGATAGAGGAGAATCAAAACATCAAACATGATGTTTGTCATGAAGAAGATAAATGCGAGGTCATGGTGCTTAACCGAAGCATAATGCTTCGAGGATAAACATAACCTTGAAATGAAGTTTCTCCGTGAGAAGTTTATTGAAGAACTGGTTGTTGTTCGGACTTATAATGGAGAATTCGCGGCTGCCACCACGAGTTAGCAAGATCTGTCCGAGATTTAAATGATTTACTTACGAGAGAAGGATCTCTGAATATGGACCGTTATGGTTGTTTTGTTGGTTCTTTTCCGTAGGTGATGGATCGTATGGTTATTTTGTTGGTTCTTTTTTTTTTGTTTTGAAGCATTGTTGGTGCTTTCGTAGGTGATGGACAGTGATGGTTCTTTTTGTTGTTCTTTAAACATTTTTGGCAAAAATACATATTTAAAATATATTGTTCTTTCAAAGATTGTTGGCAAAAATACATATTGTTACCCATGCGATATGCGCTATGCCATGCACCAAGTCCCTTTTCTACACGGATTTATTTTTGGCGAGCTTTTCTTTCGAAAATCTGTTTTCAACACACCGAAAAATTCTTCTTTTATTTTATGGTTTCTCCATAAGTTTTTACATCCATCCCCGTTCTTGAGTTCGAAGAGAGGGTAACTTGCGTTGTGCTAACTCAAGTTATATCGGGCAGTCTTATCCTGGACACATCTTCGCGGTGAGGGATTTAACATTACTCAACTCGAGTATACCCGCGAACTAATGTGTTAAATACAAGACAAAGAGTATAAGTAAGTATAGAAGACTAACAAAGGTAGTCAGTTTCATTTTATTTTTTATGTTTTAGATCTAGATGTTAGAATATATATAAAACATGACTGGGTCCAAAAGATCTAGAAATGACAAAAGTCCTGGTCAGGGTGTGTTTCTGTTAAGTCATCCTAAATCCATAGAGGATAGGTTAGACAAGCTAGAGGCTGATTCCCAGAAGGTGAAAACTATTGTTTCTGAAGTTTTTGCATTTTTTTAGTTTCTAGTAAACATTGTTTCTGAAGTTTGTTAGTTTGTATTGTGCTTGTGTATATGCAGAACATGAAAATCTTGTACAATCGTCTTCGAGCACGGCAAAAAGATCTAATAAGATAGAGGAAAATCAAAACATCAAACATGATGCTGTCATGAAGAAGATCAATCTTTGAGGTTTGGGTGCTTAACCAGAAGCATAATGCTTCTGAGGAGAAACATAACCTTGAAATGAAGTTTCTCCGTGAGAAGTTTAATGAAGAACTGGTTGTTGTTCAGACTTATAATGGAGAATTCGCGGCTGCCACCACGAGTTAGCAAGATCCGTCAGAGATCTAAAAGATTTACTTGGAGAGAAGGATCTGTGAATATAGACTGTTATGGTTGTTTTGTTGGTTCTTTCTGTAGGTGATGGACAATGATGGTTCTTTTTGTTGTTCTTTCTTTTTTGTTTTTGAAGCATTGTTGGTGCTTTCGTAGGTGATGGACAATGATGGTTCTTTTTGTTGTTCTTTCGTATTTTTGGATAAAATACATATTTAAAATACATTGTTCTTTCAAAGATTGTTGGAAAAAATACATATTTAAAATACATATTTTTACCCATGCGATATGCGCGTATGCCATGCACCAAGTCCCTTTTCTACACGGATTTATTTTTGGCGAGTTTTTCTTTCGAAAATCTGTTTTCAACACACCGAAAAATTCTTCTTTTATTCTAGGGTTTCTCCATAAGTTTTTACATCCATCCCCGTTGCTAATTTCAAAGAGAGGGTAACTTGCGTTGTGATAACTCAAGTCATATCGGGTAGTCTTATCCTGGACACATCTTCGTGAGGGGTTTAGCATTACTCAACTCGAGTATACCCGCGAACTAATGTGTTAAGGACAAGACAAAGAGTATAAGCAAGTCTAGAAGACTAACAAAGGTAATCAGTTTCATTTTCTTTTTTATGTTTTAAATCTAGATGTTAGAATATATATAAAACATGACTGGGTCCAAAAGATATAGAAATGACCAAAGTCCTGGTCAGGGTGTGTTTATGTTAAGTCATCCTAAATCCATAGAGGATAGGTTGGACAAGCTAGAGGCTGATTCCCAGAAGGTGAAAACAATTGCTTCTGAAGTTTTTGCATTTTTTTAGTTTCTAGTAAACATTGTTTCTGAAGTTTGTTAGTTTGTATTGTGCTTGTGTATATGCAGAACATGAAAATCTTGAACAATCGTCTTCGATCACAGACAAAAAGATCAAATAAGATAGAGGAGAATCAAAACATCAAACATGATGTTTGTCATGAAGAAGATAAATACAGAGGTCATGGTGCTTAACCGTAAGCATAATGCTTCGAGGATAAACATAACCTTGAAATGAAGTTTCTCCGTGAGAAGTTTAATGAAGAACTGGTTGTTGTTCGGACTTATAATGGAGAATTCGCGGATGCCACCCCGAGTTAGCAAGATCTGTCCGAGATTTAAAAGATTTACTTGCGAGAAGGATCTCGAATATGGACCGTTATGGTTGTTTTGTTGGTTCTTTTACGTAGGTGATGGACTCGTATGGTTATTTTGTTGGTTCTTTTGTTTTTTTTTTGAAGCATTGTTGGTGCTTTTACGTAGGTGATGGACAAGTGATGGTTCTTTTTGTTGTTCTTCCTGTATTTTTGGCAAAAATACATATTTAAAATACATTGTTCTTTCAGCATTGTTGGCAAAAATACATATTTTTACCCATGCGATATGCGCGTATGCCATGCACCAAGTCCCTTTTCTACACGGATTTATTTTTGGCGAGTTTTTCTTTCGAAAATCTGTTTTCAACACACCGAAAAATTCTTCTTTTATTTTATGGTTTCTCCATAAGTTTTTACATCCATCCCCGTTGCTGAGTTCGAAGAGAGGGTAACTTGCGTTGTGCTAACTCAAGTTATATCGGGCAGTCTTATCCTGGACACATCTTCGCTGTGAGGGATTTAACATTACTCAACTCGAGTATACCCGCGAACTAATGTGTTAAATACAAGACAAAGAGTATAAGTAAGTCTAGAAGACTAACAAAGGTAGTCAGTTTCATTTTATTTTTTATGTTTTAGATCTAGATGTTAGAATATATATAAAACATGACTGGGTCCTAAAGATCTAGAAATGACAAAAGTCCCGGTCGTGGGTGTGTTTCGTTAAGTCATCCTAAATCCATAGAGGATAGGTTAGACAAGCTAGAGGCTGATTCCCGTTTAAGGTGAAAACTATTGTTTCAAGTTTTTGCATTTTTTTAGTTTCTAGTAAACATTGTTTCTAAAGTTTGTTAGTTTGTATTGTGCTTGTGTATATGCGTAACATGAAAATCTTGAACAATCGTCTTCGAGCACGAGGCAAAAAGATCAAATAAGATAGAGGAGAATCAAAACATCAAACATGATGTTGTCATGAAGAAGATCAATGCCGAGGTCGGGTGCTTAACCGTGGCATAATGCTTCGAGGATAAACATAACCTTAAATGAAGTTTCTCCGTGAGAAGTTTAATGAAGAACTGGTTGTTGTTCGGACTTATAATGGAGAATTCGCGGCTGCCACCACGAGTTGGCAAGATCTGTCCGAGATTTAAAAGATTTACTTGCAGAGAAGGATCTCTCGAATATGGACCGTCATGGTTGTTTTGTTGGTTCTTTCGTAGGTGATGGACTGTATGTATGGTTGTTTTGTTGGTTCTTTTTTTTTGTTTTGAAGCATTGTTGGTGCTTTCTCAGAGGTGATGGACGGTGATTGTTCTTTTTGTTGTTCTTTCGTATTTTTGGCATTAATACATATTTAAAATACATTGTTTTTTTAGCATTGTTGGAAAAAATAAAAAATACATATTTTTACCCATGCGATATGCGCTTATGCCATGCACCAAGTCCCTTTTCTACACAAATTTATTTTTGGCGAGTTTTTCTTTTCGAAAATCTGTTTTCAACACACCGAAAAATTCTTCTTTTATTCTAGGGTTTCTCCATAAGTTTTTACATCCATCCCCGTTCTTTGAGTTCAAGAGAGGGTAACTTGCGTTGTGCTAACTCAAGTTATATCGGGCAGTCTTATCCTGGACAAATCTTCGTTGTGACGGGGTTTAGCATTACTCAACTCGAGTATATCCGCGAACTAATGTGTTAAGGACAAGACAAAGAGTATAAGTAAGTCTAGAAGACTAACAAAGGTAATCAGTTTATTTTCTTTTTTATGTTTTAGATCTAGATGTTAGAATATATATAAAACATGACTGGGTCCAAAAGATCTAGAAATGACAAAAGTCCTGGTCAGGGTGTGTTTATGTTAAGTCATCCTAAATCCATAGAAGATAGGTTGGAAAAGCTAAAGGCTGATTCCAGAGAAGGTGAAAACTATTGTTTCTGAAGTTTTTGCATTTTTTTAGTTTATAGTAAACATTGTTTCTAAAGTTTGTTAGTTTGTATTGTGCTTGTGTATATGCAGAACATGAAAATCTTGAACAATCGTCTTCGAGCACAGTCAAAAAGATCAAATAAGATAGAGGAGAATCAAAACATCAAACATGATGCTGTCATGAAGAAGATAAATGCTGAGGTCGGGTGCTTAACTGTAAGCATAATGCTTCGAGGATAAACATAATCTTGAAATGAAGTTTCTCCGTGAGAAATTTAATGAAGAACTGGTTGTTGTTCGGACTTATAATGGAGAATTCGCTTGCCACCACGAGTTAGCAAGATCTCGTCCGAGATCTTAAAAGATTTACTTGCAAGAAGGATCTCTGAATATGGACCGTTATGGTTGTTTTGTTGGTTCTTTCTGTAGGTGATGGACTGTATGGTTGTTTTGTTGCTTTTTTTTTTTTTTTTTTTAAGCATTGTTGGTGCTTTATGTAGGTGATGGACAGTGATGGTTCTTTTTGTTGTTCTTTCTATATTTTTGGCAAAAATACATATTTAAAATACATTGTTCTTTCTATATTTTTGGCAAAAATACATATTTTTACCCATGCGATATGCGTGTATTCCATGCACCAAGTCCCTTTTCTACATGGATTTATTTTTGGCGAGTTTTTCTTTCGAAAATCTGTTTTCAACACACCGAAAAATTCTTCTTTTATTCTAGGGTTTCTCCATAAGTTTTTACATTCATTCCGTTGCTGAGTTCGAAGAGAGGGTAACTTTCGTTGTGCTAACTCAAGTTATATCGGGCAGTTTTATCCTGGACACATCTTCGCTGTGAGGGGTTTAGCATTACACAACTCGACTATACCCGCGAACTAATTTGTTAAGGACAAGACAAAGAGTATAAGTAAGTCTAGAAGACTAACAAAGGTAATCAGTTTCATTTTCTTTTTTATGTTTTAGATCTAGATGTTAGAATATATATAAAACATGACTGGGTCCAAAAGATCTAGAAATGACAAAAGTCCTGGTCAGGGTGTGTTTCTGTTAAGTCATCCTAAATCCATAAAGGATAGGTTGGACAAGCTAGAGGCTGATTCCCAAGGTGAAAACTATTGTTTCGAAGTTTTTGCATTTTTTTAGTTTATAGTAAACATTGTTTCTAAAGTTTGTTAGTTTGTATTATACTTGTGTATATGCACGAGAACATGAAAATCTTGAACAATCGTCTTTCGAGCACAGGCAAAAAAGATCAAATAACATAGAGGAGAATCAAAACATCAAACATGATGTTGTCATGAAGAAGATCAATCTTTGAGGTTTGGGTGCTTAACCGGAAGCATAATGCTTCGAGGAGAAACATAACCTTGAAATGAAGTTTCTCCGTGAGAAGTTTAATGAAGAACTGGTTGTTCGAACTTATAATGGAGAATTCGCTACCGCCACCACAGAGTTAGCAAGATCCGTCGGAGATCTAAAAGATTTACTTGCAGAAAGGATCTATGAATATGGACCGTTATGGTTGTTTTGTTGGTTCTTTACGTAGGTGATGGACTATATGGTTCTTTTGTTGGTTCTTTTTTTGTTTTGTTTTTGAAGCATTGTTGGTGCTTTCTGTAGGTGATGGACAATGATGGTTCTTTTTGTTGTTCTTTCGTATTTTTGATAAAATACATATTTAAAATACATTGTTCTTTCAGCATTGTTGGAAAAAATACATATTTAAAATACATATTTTTACCCATGCAATATGCGCGTATGCCATGCACCAAGTCCCTTTTCTACAAGGATTTATTTTTGGCGAGTTTTTCTTTCGAAAATCTGTTTTCAACACACCGAAAAATTCTCCTTTTATTCTAGGGTTTCTCCATAGGTTTTTACATCCATCCCCGTTGCTAATTTCAAAGAGAGGTAACTTGCGTTGTGATAACTCAAGTTATATCGGGTAGTCTTATCCTGGACACATCTTCGCTTGTGAGGGGTTTAGCATTACTCAACTCGAGTATACCCGCGAACTAATGTGTTAAGGACAAGACAAAGAGTATAAGTAAGTCTAAGACTAACAAAGGTAATCAGTTTCATTTTCTTTTTTATGTTTTAAATCTAGATGTTAGAATATATATAAAACATGACTGGGTCCAAAAGATCTAAAAATGACAAAAGTCCTGGTCAGGGTGTGTTTATGTTAAGTCATCCTAAATCCATAGAGGATAGGTTGGACAAGCTAGAGGGCTGATTCCCGAAGGTGAAAACTATTGTTTCTAAAGTTTTTGCATTTTTTTAGTTTATAGTAAACATTGTTTCTAAAGTTTGTTAGTTTGTATTGTGCTTGTGTATATGCGGAGAACATGAAAATCTTGAACAATCGTCTTCGAGCACGGACAAAAGATCAAATAAGATAGAGGAGAATCAAAACATCAAACATGATGCTGTCATGAAGAAGATCAATGCTGAGGTCAGGGTGCTTAACCAGAAGCATAATGCTTCTGAGGAGAAACATAACCTTGAAATGATATTTCTCCGTGAGAAGTTTAATGAAGAACTGGTTGTTGTTCAGACTTATAATGGAGAATTCGCGGCTGCCACCACAGAGTTAGCAAGATCTATCAGAGATCTAAAAGATTTACTTGCAGAGAAGGATCTCTGAATATGGACCGTTATGGTTGTTTTGTTGGTTCTTTCTGTAGGTGATGGACTGTATGGTTGTTTTGTTGGTTCTTTTTTTTTTTTTTGAAGCATTGTTGGTGCTTTCTGTAGGTGATGTACGGTGATGGTTCTTTTTGTTGTTCTTTATGTAATTTTGGCAAAAATACATATTTAAAATACATTGTTCTTTCAGCATTGTTGGCAAAAATACATATTTTTACCCATGCGATATGCGCGTATGCCATGCACCAAGTCCCTTTTCTACACGGATTTATTTTTGGCGAGTTTTTCTTTCGAAAATCTGTTTTCAACACACCGAAAAATTCTTCTTTTTTTTTATAGGGTTTCTCCATAAGTTTTTACATCCATCCCCGTTGCTGAGTTCGAAGGGAGGGTAACTTGCGTTGTGCTAACTCAAGTTATATCGGGCGATCTTATCCTGGACACATCTTCGCTGGTGAGGGGTTTAGCATTACTCAACTCGAGTATACCCGCGAACTAATGTGTTAAATACAAGACAAAGAGTATAAGTAAGTCTAGAAGACTAACAAAGGTAATCAGTTTCATTTTCTTTTTTATGTTTTAGATCTAGATGTTAGAATATATATAAAACATGACTGGGTCCAAAAGATCTAGAAATGACAAAAGTCCTGGTCAGGGTGTGTTTCTGTTAAGTCATCCTAAATCCATAGAGGATAGGTTGGACAAGCTAGAGGCTGATTCCTAAGGTGAAAACTATTGTTTCCTCAAGTTTTTGCATTTTTTTAGTTTATAGTAAACATTGTTTCTAAAGTTTGTTAGTTTGTATTATGCTTGTGTATATGCGAGAACATGAAAATCTTGAACAATCGTCTCCGAGCACAGGCAAAAAGATCAAATAAGATAGAGGAGAATCAAAACATCAAACATGATGCTTGTCATGAAGAAGATCAATGCTTGAGGTTTGGGTGCTTAACCGTAAGCATAATGCTTCGAGGAGAAACATAACCTTGAAATGAAGTTTCTCCGTGAGAAGTTTAATGAAGAACTGGTTGTTGTTCGGACTTATAATGGAGAATTCATGGCTGCCACCACATAGTTAGCAAGATCTGTCAGACATATAAAAGATTTACTTGCAGAGAAGGATCTCTGAATATGAACCGTTAAGGTTGTTTTGTTGGTTCTTTGTGTAGGTGATGGACTGTATGGGTGTTTTGTTGGTTCTTTTTTTTTTGAAGCATTGTTTGTGCTTTCGTAGGTGATGGACAATGATGGTTCTTTTTGTTGTTCTTTTGTATTTTTGGAAAAATACATATTTAAAATACATTGTTCTTTCAAGATTGTTGGAAAAAATAAAAAAAATACATATTTTTACCCATGCGATATGCGCGTATGCCATGCACCAAGTCCCTTTTCTACACGGATTTATTTTTGGCGAGTTTTTCTTTCGAAAATCTGTTTTCAACACACCGAAAAATTCTCCTTTTATTCTAGGGTTTCTCCATAAGTTTTTACATCCATCCCCGTTGCTGTAATTTCAAAGAGAGGGTAACTTGCGTTGTGATAACTCAAGTCATATCGGGTAGTCTTATCTGGACACATCTTCGCTGTGAGGGGTTTAGCATTACTCAACTCGAGTATACTCCGCAACTAATGTGTTAAGGACAAGACAAAGAGTATAAGCAAGTCTAGAAGACTAACAAAGGTAATCGAGTTTCATTTTCTTTTTTATGTTTTAGATCTAGATGTTAGAATATATATAAAACATGACTGAGTCCAAAAGATCTAGAAATGACAAAAGTCCTGGTCAGGGTGTGTTTATGTTAAGTCATCCTAAATCCATAGAGGATAGGTTGGACAAGCTAGAGGCTGATTCCCAGAAGGTGAAAACTATTGTTTCTGAAGTTTTTGCATTTTTTTAGTTTCTAGTAAACATTGTTTCTGAAGTTTGTTAGTTTGTATTGTGCTTGTGTATATGCAGAACATGAAAATCTTGAACAATCGTCTTCGAGCACAGACAAAAAGATCAAATAAGATAGAGGAGAATCAAAACATCAAACATGATGCTGTCATGAAGAAGATCAATGCTGAGGTCATGGTGCTTAACCAGAAGCATAATGCTTCTGAGGAGAAACATAACCTTGAAATGAAGTTTCTCCGTGAGAAGTTTAATGAAGAACTGGTTGTTGTTCAGACTTATAATGGAGAATTCGCGGCTGCCACCACAGAGTTAGCAAGATCTGTCCGAGATCTAAAAGATTTACTTGTAGAGAAGGATCTCTGAATATGGACCGTTATGGTTGTTTTGTTTTCTTTTGGTGATGGATTTTTTGTTTTGTTGGTTTTTTTGAAGCATTGTTGGTGCTTTTTGTAGGTGATGGACAATGATGGTTCTTTTGTTGTTCTTTCGTATTTTTGGATAAAATACATATTTAAAATACATTGTTCTTTCGGCATTGTTGGAAAAAAATACATATTTTTACCCATGCGATAAGCGCGTATGCCATGCACCAAGTCCCTTTTCTACACGGATTTATTTTTGGCGAGTTTTTCTTTCGAAAATCTGTTTTCAACACACCGAAAAATTCTTCTTTTATTCTAGGGTTTCTCCATAAGTTTTTACATCCATCCCCGTTGTTAATTTCGAAGAGAGGGTAACTTGCGTTGTGCTAACTCAAGTAATTTCTGGAAGTCTTATCCCCGGACACATCTTCGCTGTGAGGGGTTTAGCATTACTCAACTCGAGTATACCCGCGAACTAATGTGTTAAGGACAAGACAAAGAGTATAAGTAAGTCTAGAAGACTAACAAAGGTAATCAGTTTCATTTTCTTTTTTATGTTTTAGATCTAGATGTTAGAATATATATAAAACATGACTGGGTCCAAAAGATCTAGAAATGACAAAAGTCCTCGGTCGGGTGTGTTTATGTTAAGTCATCCTAAATCCATAGAGGATAGGTTGGACAAGCTAAAGGATGATTCCCGAAGGTGAAAACTATTGTTTTCGAAGTTTTTGCATTTTTTAGTTTATAGTAAACATTGTTTCTAAAGTTTGTTAGTTTGTATTGTGCTTGTGTATATGCGAACATGAAAATATTGAACAATCGTCTTCGAGCACGAACAAAAAGATCAAATAACATAGAGGAGAATCAAAACATCAAACATGATGCTGTCATGAAGAAGATAAATGCGAGGTCATGGTGCTTAACCAGAAGCATAATGCTTCTGAGGAGAAACATAACCTTGAAATGAAGTTTCTCCGTGAGAAGTTTAATGAAGAACTGGTTGTTGTTCAGACTTATAATGGAGAATTCGCGGCTGCCACCACATAGTTAGCAAGATCTGTCAGAAAATTAAAAGATTTCCTTGCAGAGAAGGATCTCTGAATATGGACCGTTATGGTTGTTTTGTTGGTTCTTTCTGTAGGTGATGGACTGTATGGTTGTTTTGTTGGTTCTTTTTTTTTTGAAGCATTGTTGGTGCTTTCTGTAGGTGATGGACAGTGATGGTTCTTTTTGTTGTTCTTTCTGTATTTTTGGCAAAAATACATATTTAAAATACATTGTTCTTTCAGCATTGTTGGCAAAAATACATATTTTTACCCATGCGATATGCGCGTATGCCATGCACCAAGTCCCTTTTCTACACGGATTTATTTTTGGCAAGTTTTTCTTTTGAAAATCTGTTTTCAACACACCGAAAAATTCTCCTTTTATTCTAGGGTTTCTCCATAAGTTTTTACATCCATCCCCGTTGCTGAGTTCAAAGAGAGGGTAACTTGCGTTGTGCTAACTCAAGTTATATCGGGCAGTCTTATCCTGGACACATCTTCGCTGTGAGGGGTTTAGCATTACTCAACTCGAGTATACCCGCGAACTAATGTGTTAAGTATAATACAAAGAGTATAAGTAAGTCTAGAAGACTAACAAAGGTAATCATTTTCATTTTGTTTTTATGTTTTAGATCTAGATGTTAGAATATATATAAAACATGACTGGGTCCAAAAGATCTAGAAATGACAAAAGTCCTGGTCAGGGTGTGTTTCTGTTAAGTCATCCTAAATCCATAGAGGATAGGTTGGACAAGCTAGAGGCTGATTCCCAGAAGGTGAAAACTATTGTTTTTGAAGTTTTTGCATTTTTTTAGTTTATAGTAAACATTGTTTCTAAAGTTTGTTAGTTTGTATTGTGCTTGTGTATATGCAGAACATGAAAATCTTGAACAATCGTCTTCGAGCACAGGCAAAAAGATCAAATAACATAGAGGAGAATCAAAACATCAAACATGATGCTGTCATGAAGAAGATCAATGCTGAGGTCAGGGTGCTTAACCAGAAGCATAATGCTTCTGACGAGAAACATAACCTTGAAATGAAGTTTCTCCGTGAGAAGTTTAATGAAGAACTGGTTGTTCGGACTTATAATGGAGAATTCGCGGCTGCCACCACGGAAGTTAGCAAGATCCGTCGGAGATCTAAAAGATTTACTTGTAGAGAAGGATCTCTGAATATGGACCGTTATGGTTGTTTTGTTGGTTCTTTCTGTAGGTGATGGACTGTATGGTTGTTTTGTTGGTTCTTTTTTTTTTTTTTGAAGCATTGTTGGTGCTTTTTGTAGGTGATGGACAGTGATGGTTCTTTTTGTTGTTCTTTCTGTATTTTTGGAAAAATACATATTTAAAATACATTGTTCTTTCAGCATTGTTGGAAAAAATACATATTTAAAATACATATTTTTACCCATGCGATATGCGCGTATGCCATGCACCAAGTCCCTTTTCTACACGGATTTATTTTTGGCGAGTTTTTCTTTCGAAAATCTGTTTTCAACACACCGAAAAATTCTTCTTTTATTCTAAGGTTTCTCCATAAGTTTTTACATCCATCCCCGTTGCTGAGTTCAAAGAGAGGGTAACTTGCGTTGTGCTAACTCAAGTTATATCGGGCAGTCTTATCATGGACACATCTTCGCTGTGAGGGGTTTAGCATTACTCAACTCGAGTATACCCACGAACTAATGTGTTAAGGACAAGACAAAGAGTATAAGTAAGTCTAGAAGACTAACAAAGGTAATTAGTTTCATTTTCTTTTTTATGTTTTAGATCTAGATGTTAGAATATATATAAAACATGACTGGGTCCAAAAGATCTAGAAATGACAAAAGTCCTGGTCAGGGTGTGTTTATGTTAAGTCATCCTAAATCCATAGAGGATAGGTTGGACAAGCTAAAGGCTGATTCCCAGAAGGTGAAAACAATTGTTTCTGAAGTTTTTGCATTTTTTTAGTTTATAGTAAACATTGTTTCTAAAGTTTGTTAGTTTGTATTGTGCTTGTGTATATGCAGAACATGAAAATCTTGAACAATCGTCTTCGAGCACAGGCAAAAAGATCAAATAACATAGAGGAGAATCAAAACATCAAACATGATGCTGTCATGAAGAAGATCAATGCTGAGGTCAGGGTGCTTAACCAGAAGCATAATACTTCTGAGGAGAAACATAACCTTGAAATGAAGTTTCTCCGTGAGAAGTTTAATGAAGAACTGGTTGTTGTTCAGACTTATAATGGAGAATTCGCGGCTGCCACCACATAGTTAGCAAGATCTGTCAGAAAACTAAAAGATTTACTTGCAGAGAAGGATCTCTGAATATGGACCGTTATGGTTGTTTTGTTGGTTCTTTCTGTAGGTGATGGACTGTATGGTTGTTTTGTTGGTTCTTTTTATTTTTGTTTTTGAAGCATTGTTGGTGCTTTCTGTAGGTGATGGACAGTGATGGTTCTTTTTGTTGTTCTTTCGTATTTTTGGAAAAATACATATTTAAAATACATTGTTCTTTCAGCATTGTTGGCAAAAATACATATTTTTACCCATGTGATATGCGCGTATGCCATGCACCAAGTCCCTTTTCTACACGGATTTATTTTTGGCGAGTTTTTCTTTCGAAAATCTGTTTTCAACACACCGAAAAATTCTCCTTTTATTCTAGGGTTTCTCCATAAGTTTTTACATCCATCACCGTTGCTGAGTTCAAAGAGAGGGTAACTTGCGTTGTGATAACTCAAGTTATATCGGGCAGTCTTATCCTGGACACATCTTCGCTGTGAGGGTTTAGCATTACTCAACTTCGAGTATACCCGCGAACTAATGTGTTAAGGACAAGACAAAGAGTATAAGTAAGTCTAGAAGACTAACAAAGGTAATCAGTTTCATTTTCTTTTTTATGTTTTAGATCTAGATGTTAGAATATATATAAAACATGACTGGGTCCAAAAGATCTAGAAATGACAAAAGTCCACAGTCGGGGTGTCTTTCTGTTAAGTCATCCAAAATCCATAGAGGATAGGTTGTACAAGATATGGGCTGATTCCCAGAAGGTGAAAACTATTGTTTCTGAAGTTTTTGCATTTTTTTAGTTTCTAGTAAACATTGTTTCTGAAGTTTGTTAGTTTGTATTGTGCTTGTGTATATGCAGAACATGAAAATCTTGAACAATCGTCTTCGAGAACAGGCAAAAAGATCAAATAAGATAGAGGAGAATCAAAACATCAAACATGATGCTGTCATGAAGAAGATCAATGTTGAGGTCAGGGTGCTTAACCAGAAGCATAATGCTTCTGAGGAGAAACATAACCTTGAAATGAAGTTTCTCCGTGAGAAGTTTAATGAAGAACTGGTTGTTGTTCAGACTTATAATGGAGAATTCGCGGCTGCCACCACAGAGTTAGCAAGATCTGTCAGAGATCTAAAATATTTACTTGCGAGAGAAGGATCTCTCGAATATGGACCGTTATGGTTGTTTTGTTGGTTCTTTTACGTAGGTGATGGATTGTATGGTTGTTTTGTTGGTTCTTTTTTTTTTTTTTTTTGAAGCATTGTTGGTGCTTTCTGTAGGTGATGGACAGTGATGGTTCTTTTTGTTGTTCTTTATGTATTTTTGGCAAAAATACATATTTAAAATACATTGTTCTTTCAGCATTGTTGGCAAAAAATACATATTTTTACCCATGGGATATGCGCGTATGCCATGCACCAAGTCCCTTTTCTACACTGATTTATTTTTGGCGAGTTTTTCTTTCGAAAATCCGTTTTCAACACACCAAAAAATTCTTCTTTTATTCAAGGGTTTCTCCATAAGTTTTTACATATCCCCGTTGCTGAGTTCGAAGAGAGGGTAACTTGCAAGGTGATAACTCAAGTTATATCGGGCAGTCTTATCCTGGACACATCTGCGCTGTGAGGGGTTTAGCATTACTCAACTCGAGTATACCCGTGAACTAATGTGTTAAGGACAAGACAAAGAGTATAAGTAAGTCTAGAAGACTAACAAAGGTAATCAGTTTCATTTTCTTTTTTATGTTTTAGATCTAGATGTTAGAATATATATAAAACATGACTGGGTCCAAAAGATCTAGAAATGACAAAAGTCCTGGTCAGGGTGTGTTTCTGTTAAGTCATCTTAAATCCATAGAGGATAGGTTGGAAAAGCTAAAGGATGATTCCCAGAAGGTGAAAACTATTGTTTCTGAAGTTTTTGCATTTTTTTAGTTTATAGTAAACATTGTTTCTAAAGTTTGTTAGTTTGTATTGTGCTTGTGTATATGCGAGAACATGAAAATCTTGAACAATCGTCTTCGAGCATAGGCAAAAAGATCAAATAACATAGAGGAGAATCAAAACATCAAACATGATCTTTGTCATGAAGAAGATCAATGCCGAGGTCAGGGTGCTTAACCAGAAGCATAATGCTTCTGAGGAGAAACATAACCTTGAAATGAAGTTTCTCCGTGAGAAGTTTAATGAAGAACTGGTTGTTGTTCAGACTTATAATGGAGAATTCGCGGCTGCCACCACATAGTTAGCAAGATCTGTTAGAGATCTAAAAGATTTACTTGCAGAGAAGGATCTCTGAATATGGACCGTTATGGTTGTTTTGTTGGTTCTTTTGGTAGGTGATGGACTGTATGGTTGTTTTGTTGGTTCTTTTTTGTTAAGCATTGTTGGTGCTTTCTGTAGGTGATGGACAGTGATGGTTCTTTTTGTTGTTATTTCTGTATTTTTGGCAAAAATACATATTTAAAATACATTGTTCTTTCAGCATTGTTGGCAAAAATCATATTTTTACCCATGTGATATGCGCGTATGCCATGCACCAAGTCCCTTTTCTAGACGGTTTTATTTTTGGCGAGTTTTTCTTTCGAAAATCTGTTTTCAACACACCGAAAAATTCTCCTTTTATTCTAGGGTTTCTCCATAGGTTTTTACATCCATCCCCGTTGCTGAGTTCAAAGAGAGGGTAACTTGCGTTGTGCTAACTCAAGTTATATCGGGCAGTCTTATCCTTAACACATTTTATTTGTGAGGGGTTTAGCATTACTCAACTCAAGTATACCCGCGAACTAATGTGTTAAGGACAAGACAAAGAGTATAACTAAGTTTAGAAGACTAACAAAGGTAATCAGTTTCATTTTATTTTTTATGTTTTAGATCTAGATGTTAGAATATATATAAAACATGACTGGGTCCAAAAGATCTAGAAATGACAAAAGTCCTGGTCAGGGTGTGTTTCTGTTAAGTCATCCTAAATCCATAGAGGATAGGTTGGACAAGCTAGAGGTTGATTCCCGAAGGTGAAAACTATTGTTTAAAGTTTTTGCATTTTTTTAGTTTATAGTAAACATTGTTTCTAAAGTTTGTTAGTTTGTATTGTGCTTGTGTATATGCGGAACATGAAAATCTTGAACAATCGTCTTCGAGCACGAGTCAAAAAGATCAAATAACATAGAGGAGAATCAAAACATCAAAAATGATCTTGTCATGAAGAAGATCAATGCTTTGGTCGGGGTGCTTAACCAGAAGCATAATGCTTCTGAGGAGAAACATAACCTTGAAATGAAGTTTCTCCGTGAGAAGTTTAATGAAGAACTGGTTGTTGTTCAGACTTATAATGGAGAATTCGCGGCTGCCACCACAAAGTTAGCAAGATCTGTCAGAGATCTTAAAGATTTACTTGCAGAGAAGGATCTCTGAATATGGACCGTTATGGTTGTTTTGTTAGTTCTTTGTGTAGGTGATGGACTGTATGGTTGTTTTGTTGGTTCTTTTTTTTTGAAGCATTGTTGGTGCTTTCTGTAGGTGATGGACAGTGATGGTTCTTTTTGTTGTTCTTTCTGTATTTTTGGCAAAAATACATATTTAAAATACATTGTTCTTTCAGCATTGTTGGCAAAAATACATATTTAAAATACATATTTTTACCCATGCGATATGCGCGTATGCCATGCACCAAGTCCCTTTTCTACACGGATTTATTTTTGGCGAGTTTTTCTTTCGAAAATCTGTTTTCAACACACCGAAAAATTCTCCTTTTATTCTAGGGTTTCTCCATAAGTTTTTACATCCATCCCCGTTGCTGAGTTCGAAGAGAGGGTAACTTGCGTTGTGCTAACTCAAGTTATATCGGGCAGTCTTATCCTGGACACATCTTCGTTGTGAGGGGTTTAGCATTACTCAACTCGAGTATACCCGCGAACTAATGTGTTAAGGACAAGACAAAGAGTATAAGTAAGTCTAGAAGACTAACAAAGGTAATCAGTTTCATTTTCTTTTTTATGTTTTAGATCTAGATGTTAGAATATATATAAAACATGACTGGGTCCAAAAGATCTAGAAATGACAAAAGTCCTGGTCAGGGTGTGTTTCTGTTAAGTCATCCTAAATACATAGAGGATAGGTTGGACAAGCTAAAGGCTGATTCCCAGAAGGTGAAAACTATTGTTTCTAAAGTTTTTGCATTTTTTTAGTTTATAGTAAACATTGTTTCTAAAGTTTGTTAGTTTGTATTGTGCCTGTGTATATGCAGAACATGAAAATATTGAACAATCGTCTTCGAGCACAGGCAAAAAGATCAAATAACATAGAGGAGAATCAAAACATCAAACATGATGCTGTCATGAAGAAGATCAATGCTGAGGTCAGGGTGCTTAACCAGAAGCATAATGCTTCTGAGGAGAAACATAACCTTGAAATGAAGTTTCTCCGTGAGAAGTTTAATGAAGAACTGGTTGTTGTTCAGACTTATAATGGAGAATTCGCGGCTGCCACCACATAGTTAGCAAGATCTGTTAGAGATCTAAAAGATTTACTTGCAGAGAAGGATCTCTGAATATGGACCGTTATGGTTGTTTTGTTGGTTCTTTGTGTAGGTGATGGACTGTATGGTTGTTTTGTTGGTTCTTTTTTTTTGAAGCATTGTTGGTGCTTTCTGTAGGTGATATCGGTGATGGTTCTTTTTGTTGTTCTATTTGTATTTTTGCAAAAATACATATTTAAAATACATTGTTCTTTCAGCATTGTTGGCAAAAATACATATTTTTACCCATGCGATATGCGCGTATGCCATGCACCAAGTCCCTTTTCTACACGGATTTATTTTTGGCGAGTTTTTCTTTCGAAAATCTGTTTTCAACACACAGAAAAATTCTCCTTTTATTCTAGGGTTTCTCCATAAGTTTTTACATCCATCCCCATTTCTTGAGTTCAAGAGAGGGTAACTTGCGTTGTGCTAACTCAAGTTATATCGGGTAGTCTTATCTGGACACATCTTCGCTGTGAGGGTTTAGCATTACTCAACTCGAGTATACCCGCGAACTAATGTGTTAAGGACAAGACAAAGAGTATAAGTAAGTCTAGAAGACTAACAAAGGTAATCAGTTTCATTTTCTTTTTTATGTTTTAGATCTAGATGTTAGAATATATATAAAACATGGTTTGGGTCCAAAGATCTAGAAATGACAAAAGTCCTGGTCAGGGTGTGTTTATGTTAAGTCATCTTAAATCCATAGAGGATAGGTTGGACAAGCTAGAGGCTGATTCCCAGAAGGTGAAAACTATTGTTTCTGAAGTTTTTGCATTTTTTTAGTTTATAGTAAACATTGTTTCTAAAGTTTGTTAGTTTGTATTGTGCCTGTGTATATGCAGAACATGAAAATATTGAACAATCGTCTTCGAGCACAGGCAAAAAGATCAAATAACATAGAGGAGAATCAAAACATCAAACATGATGCTGTCATGAAGAAGATCAATGCTGAGGTCAGGGTGCTTAACCAGAAGCATAATGCTTCTGAGGAGAAACATAACCTTGAAATGAAGTTTCTCCGTGAGAAGTTTAATGAAGAACTGGTTGTTGTTCAGACTTATAATGGAGAATTTGCGGCTGCCACCACATAGTTAGCAAGATCTGTCCGAGATCTTAAAGATTTACTTGCAGAGAAGGATCTCTGAATATGGGCCGTTATGGTTGTTTTGTTGGTTCTTTGTGTAGGTGATGGACTGTATGGTTGTTTTGTTGGTTCTTTTTTTTTTTGAAGCATTGTTGGTGCTTTCTGTAGGTGATGGACAGTGATGGTTCTTTTTGTTGTTCTTTCTGTATTTTTGGCAAAAATACATATTTAAAATACATTGTTCTTTCAAGCATTGTTGGAAAAAATACATAAAAATACATATTTTTACCCATGCGATATGCGCGTATGCCATGCACCAAGTCCCTTTTCTACACGGATTTATTTTTGGCGAGTTTTTCTTTCGAAAATCTGTTTTCAACACACCGAAAATTCTCCTTTTATTCTAGGGTTTCTTCATAAGTTTTTACATTCATCCCCGTTACTGAGTTCGAAGAGAGGGTAACTTGCGTTGTGATAACTCAAGTTATATCGGGCAGTCTTATCCTGGACACATCTTCGCTGTGAGGGGTTTAGCATTACTCAACTCGAGTATACCCGCGAACTAATGTGTTAAGGACAAGACAAAGAGTATAAGTACGTCTTGAAGACTAACAAAGGTAATCAGTTTCATTTTCTTTTTTATGTTTTAGATCTAGATGTTAGAATATATATAAAACATGACTGGGTCCAAAGATCTAGAAATGACAAAGTCTGGTCGGGGTGTGTTTTTACATTAAGTCATCCTAAATCCATAGAGGATAGGTTGGACAAGTTAGAGGCTGATTCCCGAAAAGGTGAAAACTATTGTTTTTTAAGTTTTTACATTTTTTTAGTTTCTAGTAAACATTGTTTCTAAAGTTTGTTAGTTTGTATTGTGCTTGTGTATATGCGGAGACATGAAAATCTTGAACAATCGTCTTGAGCACAGTCAAAATGATCAAATAAGATAAAGGAGAATCAAAACATTAAACATGATGCTGTCATGAAGAAGATCAATGCTTTGAGGTCGAGTGCTTAACCGAAGCATAATGCTTCGAGGATAAACATAACCTTGAAATGAAGTTTCTCCGTGAGAAGTTTAATGAAGAAGCTGGTTGTTGTTCGGAATTATAATGGAGAATTCGCGGCTGCCACCACGAGTTAGCAAGATCTGTCTGAGATCTTAAAGATTTACTTGCACAAAAGGATCTCTGAATATGGACCATTATGGTTGTTTTTTTGTTTCTTTCTGTAGGTGATGGACTGTATGGTTGTTTTGTTGGTTCTTTTTGTTTTTGTTTTTGAAGCATTGTTGGTGCTTTCTGTAGGTGATGGACAGTGATGGTTCTTTTTGTTGTTCTTTCTGTATTTTTGGCAAAAATACATATTTAAAATACATTGTTCTTTCAGCATTGTTGGCAAAAATACATATTTTTACCCATGCGATATGCGCGTATGCCATGCACCAAGTCCCTTTTCTACACGGATTTATTTTTGGCGAGTTTTTCTTTCGAAAATCTGTTTTCAACACACCGAAAAATTCTCCTTTTATTCTAGGTTTCTCCATAAGTTTTTACATCCATCCCAGTTCTTTGAGTTCGAAGAGAGGGTAACTTGCGTTGTGCTAACTCAAGTTATATCGGGCAGTCTTATCCTGGACACATCTTATTTGTGGGGGTTTATCATTACTCAACTCGAGTATACCCGCGAACTAATGTGTTAAGGACAAGACAAAGAGTATAAGTAAGTCTAGAAGACTAACAAAGGTAATCAGTTTCATTTTCTTTTTATGTTTTAGATCTAGATGTTAGAATATATATAAAACATGACTGGGTCCAAAAGATCTAGAAATGACAAAAGTCCTGGGCGAGTGTGTTTCTTTTAAGTCATCCAAATCCATAGAGGATAGGTTGGACAAGCTAGAGGCTGATTCCCAAAGGTGAAAACTATTGTTTAAAGTTTTTGCATTTTTTTAGTTTCTAGTAAACATTGTTTCTAAAGTTTGTTAGTTTGTATTGTGCTTGTGTATATACAAAACATGAAAATCTTGAACAATCGTCTTCGAGCACAGACAAAAAGATCAAATAAGATAGAGGAGAATCAAAACATCAAACATGATCTTTGTCATGAAGAAGATCAATGCTTAGAGGTCAGGGTGTTTAACCAGAAGCATAATGCTTCTGAGGAGAAACATAACCTTGAAATGAAGTTTCTCCGTGAGAAGTTTAATGAAGAACTGGTTGTTGTTCAGACTTATAATGGAGAATTCGCGGCTGCCACCACAGAGTTAGCAAGATCATCGGAGATCTTAAAGATTTACTTGCGAGAAAATGATCTCTGAATATGGACCGTTATGGTTGTTTTGTTGGTTCTTTCTGTAGGTGATGGACTATATGGTTGTTTTGTTGGTTCTTTTTTTTTGAAGCATTGTTGGTGCTTTCTTTAGGTGATGGACAGTGATGGTTCTTTTTGTTGTTCTTTCTGTATTTTTGGCAAAAATACATATTTAAAATACATTGTTCTTTCAGCATTGTTGGCAAAATACATATTTTTACCCATGCGATATGCGCGTATGCCATGCACCAAGTCCCTTTTCTACACGGATTTATTTTTGGCGAGTTTTTCTTCGAAAATCCGTTTTCAACACACCAAAAAATTCTTTTTTTATTCTAGGGTTTCTCCATAAGTTTTTACATCCATCCCCGTTGCTGAGTTCGAAGAGAGGGTAACTTGCAAGGTGATAACTCAAGTTATATCGGGCAGTCTTATCCTGGACACATCTTCGCTGTGAGGGGTTTAACATTACTCAACTCGAGTATACCCGCGAACTAATGTGTTAAGGACAAGACAAAGAGTATAAGTAAGTCTAGAAGACTAACAAAGGTAATCAGTTTCATTTTCTTTTTTATGTTTTAGATCTAGATGTTAGAATATATATAAAACATGACTGGGTCCAAAAGATCTAGAAATGACAAAAGTCCTGGTCAGGGTGTGTTTCTATTAAGTCATCCTAAATCCATAGAGGATAGGTTGGACAAGCTAGAGGCTGATTCCCAGAAGGTGAAAACTATTGTTTCTGAAGTTTTTGCATTTTTTTAGTTTATAGTAAACATTGTTTCTGAAGTTTGTTAGTTTGTATTGTGCTTGTGTATATGCAGAACATGAAAATATTAAACAATCGTCTTCGAGCACAGCAAAAAGATCAAATAACATAGAGGAGAATCAAAACATCAAACATGATCTTTGTCATGAAGAAGATCAATGCTGAGTTCAGGGTGCTTAACCAGAAGCATAATGCTTCTGAGGAGAAACATAACCTTGAAATGAAGTTTCTCCGTGAGAAGTTTAATGAAGAACTGGTTGTTGTTCAGACTTATAATGGAGAATTCGCGGCTGCCACCACAGAGTTAGAAAGATCTGTCAGAGATCTAAAATATTTACTTGCAGAGAAGGATCTCTGAATATGGACCGTTATGGTTGTTTTGTTGGTTCTTTCTGTAGGTGATGGATTGTATGGTTGTTTTTTTGGTTCTTTTTTTTTTTGGAAGCATTGTTGGTGCTTTTTGTAGGTGATGGACAGTGATGGTTCTTTTTGTTGTTCTTTCTGTATTTTTGGCAAAAATACATATTTAAAATACATTGTTCTTTCAGCATTGTTGGCAAAAATACATATTTTTACCCATGCGATATGCGCGTATGCCATGCACCAAGTCCCTTTTCTACACGGATTTATTTTTGGCGAGTTTTTCTTTTGTAAATCTGTTTTCAACACACCGAAAAATTCTCCTTTTATTCTAGGGTTTCTCCATAAGTTTTTACATCCATCCCCGTTGCTGAGTTCAAAGAGAGGGTAACTTGCGTTGTGCTAACTCAAGTTATATCGGGCAGTCTTATCCTGGACACATCTTCGCTGTGAGGGGTTTAGCATTACTCAACTCGAGTATACCCGCGAACTAATGTGTTAAGGACAAGACAAAGAGTATAAGTAAGTCTAGAAGACTAACAAAGGTAATCAGTTTCATTTTATTTTTTATGTTTTAGATCTAGATGTTTGAATATATATAAAACATGACTGGGTCCAAAAGATCTAGAAATGACAAAAGTCCTGGTCAGGGTGTGTTTCTGTTAAGTCATCCTAAATACATAGAGGATAGGTTGGAAAAGCTAAAGGCTAATTCCCAGAAGGTGAAAACTATTGTTTCTAAAGTTTTTGCATTTTTTTAGTTTATAGTAAACATTGTATCTAAAGTTTGTTAGTTTGTATTGTGCCTGTGTATATGCAGAACATGAAAATATTGAACAATCGTCTTCGAGCACAGGCAAAAAGATCAAATAACATAGAGGAGAATCAAAACATCAAACATGATCTTTGTCATGAATAAGATCAATGCTGAGGTCAGGGTGCTTAAACGAAGCATAATGCTTCTGAGGGTAAACATAACCTTGAAATGAAGTTTCTCCGTGAGAAGTTTAATGAAGAACTGGTTATTGTTCATACTTATAATGGAGAATTCGCGGCTGCCACCACATAGTTAGCAAGATCTGTCAGAGATCTAAAAGATTTACTTGCAGAGAAGGATCTCTGAATATGGACCGTTATGGTTGTTTTGTTGGTTCTTTCTGTAGGTGATGGACTGTATGGTTGTTTTGTTGGTTTTTTTTTTTTTTTGAAGCATTGTTGGTGCTTTTTGTAGGTGATGGACAGTGATGGTTCTTTTTGTTGTTCTTTCTGTATTTTTGGAAAAAATACATATTTAAAATACATTGTTCTTTCAGCATTGTTGGCAAAAATACATATTTTTACCCATGGGATATGCGCGTATGCCATGCACTAAGTCCCTTTTCTACACTGATTTATTTTTGGCAAGTTTTTCTTTCGAAAATCCATTTTCAACACACCAAAAAATTCTTCTTTTATTCTAGGGTTTCTCCATAAGTTTTTACATCCATACCCGTTGCTGAGTTCGAAGAGAGGGTAACTTGCATTGTGCTAACTCAAGTTATATCGGGCAGTCTTATCCTGGACACATCTTCGCTGTGAGGGGTTTAGCATTACTCAACTCGAGTATACCCGCAAACTAATGTGTTAAGGACAAGACAAAGAGTATAAGTAAGTCTAGAAGACTAACAAAGGTAATCAGTTTCATTTTCTTTTTTATGTTTTAGATCTAGATGTTATAATATATATAAAACATGACTGAGTCAAAAAAAACTAGAAATGACAAAAGTCCTGGTCAGGGTGTGTTTCTGTTAAGTCATCCTAAATCCATAGAGGATAGGTTGGACAAGCTAGAGGCTGATTCCCAGAAGGTGAAAACTATTGTTTCTGAAGTTTTTGCATTTTTTTAGTTTATAATAAACATTGTTTCTAAAGTTTGTTAGTTTGTATTGTGCCTGTGTATATGCAGAACATGAAATATTTAACAATCGTGTTCGAGCACAGGCAAAAAGATCAAATAACATAGAGGATAATAAAAACATCAAACATGATGCTGTCATGAAGAAGATCAATGCTGAGGTCAGGGTGCTTAACCAGAAGCATAATGCTTCTGAGAAGAAACATAACCTTGAAATGAAGTTTCTCCGTGAGAAGTTTAATGAAGAACTGGTTGTTGTTCAGACTTATAATGGAGAATTCGCGCCCGCCACCACGAGTTAGCAAGATCTGTCGAGATCTAAAAGATTTACTTGCGAGAAAGGATCTATGAATATGGGCCGTTATGGTTGTTTTGTTAGTTCTTTGTGTAAGTGATGGACTGTATGCTTGTTTTGTTGGTTCTTTTTTTTTTGAAGCATTGTTGGTGCTTTCTGTAGGTGATGGACAGTGATGGTTCTTTTTGTTGTTCTTTCTGTATTTTTGGCAAAAATACATATTTAAAATACATTGTTCTTTCAGCATTGTTGGCAAAAATACATATTTAAAATACATATTTTTACCCATGCGATATGCGCGTATGCCATGCACCAAGTCCCTTTTCTACACGGATTTATTTTTACATGAGTTTTTCTTTCAAAAATCTGTTTTCAACACACCGAATAATTCTCCTTTTATTCTAGGGTTTCTCCATAAGTTTTTACATCCATCCCCGTTCTTGATTTCAAGAGAGGGTAACTTGCGTTGTGCTAACTCAAGTTATATCGGGCAGTCTTATCCTGGATACATCTTCGCTGTGAGGGGTTTAGCATTGCTCAACTCGAGTATACCCGCGAACTAATGTGTTAAGGACAAGACAAAGAGTATAAGTAAGTCTAGAAGACTAACAAAGGTAATCAGTTTCATTTTCTTTTTTATGTTTTAGATCTAGATGTTAGAATATATATAAAACATGACTGGGTCCAAAAGATCTACAAATGACAAAAGTCCTGGTCAGGGTGTGTTGCTGTTAAGTCATCCAAAATCCATAGAGGATAGGTTGTACAAGCTAGAGGCTGATTCCCAGAAGGTGAAAACTATTGTTTCTGAAGTTTTTGCATTTTTTTAGTTTCTAGTAAACATTGTTTCTGAAGTTTGTTAGTTTGTATTGTGCTTGTGTATATGTAGAACATGAAAATCTTGAACAATCGTCTTCGAGCATAGACAAAAAGATCAAATAAGATAGAGGAGAATCAAAACATCAAACATGATGCTGTCATGAAGAAGATCAATGCTGAGTTCAGGGTGCTTAACCAGAAGCATAATGCTTCTGAGGAGAAACATAACCTTGAAATGAAGTTTCTCCGTGAGAAGTTTAATGAAGAACTGGTTGTTGTTCGGACTTATAATGGAGAATTATACTGCCACCACGAGTTAGCAAGATCTGTCGAGATCTAAAAGATTTACTTGCAGAGAAGGATCTCTAAATATGGACCGTTATGGTTGTTTTGTTGGTTCTTTCTGTAGGTGATGGACTGTATGGTTGTTTTGTTGGTTTTTTTTTTTTTTTTTCAAGCATTGTTGGTGCTTTCGTAGGTGATGGACGATGATGGTTCTTTTTGTTGTTCTTTACGTATTTTTGGCAAAAATACATTGTTACATTTTTCTTTTCAAAGCCATTGTTGGCAAAAATACATATTTTTACCCATGCGATATGCGCGTATGCCATGCACCAAGTCCCTTTTCTACACGGATTTATTTTTGGCGAGTTTTTCTTTCAAAAATCTATTTTCAACACATCGAAAAATTCTCCTTTTATTTTAGGGTTTCTCCATAAGTTTTTACATCCATCCCGTTCTTTGAGTTCGAAGAGAGGGTAACTTGCGTTGTGCTAAATCAAGTTATATCGGGCAGTCTTATCCTGGACACATCTTCGCTGTGAGGGGTTTATCATTACTCAACTCGAGTATACCCGCGAACTAATGTGTTAAGGACAAGACAAAGAGTATAAGTATGTCTAGAAGACTAACAAAGGTAATCAGTTTCATTTTCTTTTTTATGTTTTAGATCTAGATGTTAGAATATATATAAAACATGACTGGGTCCAAAAGATCTAGAAATGACAAAAGTCCTGGTCAGGGTGTGTTTATGTTAAGTCATCCTAAATCCATAGAGGATAGGTTGGACAAGCTAGAGGCTGATTCCCAGAAGGTGAAAACTATTGTTTCTGAAGTTTTTGCATTTTTTTAGTTTCTAGTAAACATTGTTTCTGAAGTTTGTTAGTTTGTATTGTGCTTGTGTATATGCAGAACATGAAAATCTTGAATAATCGTCTTCGAGCACAGGCAAAAAGATCAAATAAGATAGAGGAGAATCAAAACATCAAACATGATGCTGTCATGAAGAAGATCAATGCTGAGGTCAGGGTGCTTAACCAGAAGCATAATGCTTCTGAGGAGAAACATAACCTTGAAATGAAGTTTCTCCGTGAGAAGTTTAATGAAGAACTGGTTGTTGTTCAGACTTATAATGGAGAATTCGCGGCTGCCACCACAGAGTTAGCAAGATCTGTCAGAGATCTTAAAGATTTACTTGCAGAAAAGGATCTCTGAATATGGACCGTTATGGTTGTTTTTTTGGTTCTTTCTGTAGGTGATGGACTGTATGGTTGTTTTGTTGGTTTTTTTTTTGAAGCATTGTTGGTTCTTTCTGTAGGTGATGGATAGTGATGGTTCTTTTTGTTGTTCTTTCTGTATTTTTGGCAAAAATACATATTTAAAATACATTGTTCTTTCAGCATTGTTGGCAAAAATACATATTTTTACCCATGCGATATGCGCGTATGCCATGCACCAAGTCCCTTTTCTACACGGATTTATTTTTGGCGAGTTTTTCTTTCGAAAATCTGTTTTCAACACACCGAAAAATTCTCCTTTTATTCTAGGGTTTCTCCATAAGTTTTTACATCCATCCCCGTTGCTTTGTTCGAAGATAGGGTAACTTGCGTTGTGCTAACTCAAGTTATATCGGGCAGTCTTATCCTGGACACATCTTGTCGCTGTGAGGGGATTAGCATTACTCAACTCGAGTATACCCGCGAACTAATGTGTTAAGGACAAGACAAAGAGTATAAGTAAGTCTAGAAGACTAACACAGGTAATCAGTTTCATTTTCTTTTTTATGTTTTAGATCTAGATGTTAGAATATATATAAAACATGACTGGGTCCAAAATATCTAGAAATGAAAAAAGTCCTGGTCAGGGTGTCTTTCTGTTAAGTCATCCTAAATCCATAGAGGATAGGTTGGACAAGCTAGAGGCTGATTCCCAGAAGGTGAAAACTATTGTTTCTGAAGTTTTTGCATTTTTTTAGTTTCTAGTAAACATTGTTTCTGAAATTTGTTAGTTTATATTGTGCTTGTGTATATGCAGAACATGAAAATCTTGAACAATCGTCTTCGAGCACAGGCAAAAAGATCAAATAAGATAGAGGAGAATCAAAACATCAAACATGATGTTGTCATGAAGAAGATCAATGCTGAGTTCAGGGTGCTTAACCGTGGCATAATGCTTCGAGGAGAAACATAACCTTGAAATGAAGTTTCTCCATGAGAAGTTTAATGAAGAACTGGTTGTTATTCGGCTTATAAGAGAGAATTGTGGCTGCCACCACGAGTTAGCAAGATCTGTCGAGAGATCTAAAAGATTTACTTGCAGAGAAGGATCTCTGAATATGGACCGTTATGGTTGTTTTGTTGGTTCTTTCTGTAGGTGATGGACTGTTTGGTTGTTTTGTTGGTTCTTTTTTTTTTGAAGCATTGTTGGTGCTTTCTGTAGGTGATGGACAGTGATGGTTCTTTTTGTTGTTCTTTCTGTATTTTTGGCAAAAATACATTGTTCTTTCAGCATTGTTGGCAACAATACATATTTTTACCCATGCGATATGCGCGTATGCCATGCACCAAGTCCCTTTTCTACACGGATTTATTTTTGGCGAGTTTTTCTTTCAAAAATCTATTTTCAACACATCGAAAAATTCTCCTTTTATTCTAGGGTTTCTCCATAAGTTTTTACATCCATCCCCGTTGCTGAGTTCGAAGAGAGGGTAACTTGCGTTGTGCTAAATCAAGTTATATCGGGCAGTCTTATCCTGACACATCTTATTTGTGAGGGGTTTATCATTACTCAACTCGAGTATACCCGCGAACTAATGTGTTAAGGACAACTAGTTGAACTTTATGATTACGCCCTCGTCAAGTTATTTTGGTAGAGTTGTTTCGCATTAGTTCTTTACATATTATTTTTGATCACTGTTGAAAAGGATCTTTATGATTAGCGAATCAAACTAGTGTTTTGTGAGACGTTTTAACAAACCATATGCCAACAGTATATTGACTCGGAGACCATGGTAACTTGTAGAAGCCAAAAGCAACGTTACCCGAGGGAGATACCCAATAAGGACTAGTATCATCCGAAAAAAGAGATGAACCTCTTGTTATGTTGCTGACCATAGTATCATTTAAAGCAGGAGTAAATGAATCTCGTGTTATGTTATTGACAGGAGTATCATTCCTAGAAGTAGAAAGAGATGAACCACTTATTAATATGCTGCCGACTGAAGTATTATTCGTTGAAGTAGAAAGAGATAAACCAGTTTTTATGCTGCTGACCAAAGCATCTCTTAAAAAAGATAATTAAAAAACTAGTACAAGAAACAAGGGCAGGGAGAGAATCACATGTAGAAACTTCATCTGCTTTGATGTAAGAAAGATAAGAGCTAGAGTTAGAATTTTGGGACGACAAGTGAAATTTAAATGCAGATTGTTTGTGGTTATAGGGCAGTGATCACTTCACTTATATAGGCTCAAAAGTAATACAAGTTAGGCAACTAGAAGGGGACTTCTTAATCTAAACCAAGTATCTAAGATTCTAAAAATGAAATCAAATCTGAATTTGGAAAAACATATTAATAGTTGGGAATGATAGTTAACTGTAGAAACATAAGGGATAAATCAACTGCTTATATGATCATAGAACACTAGAAGTTACAGACAACCCAAGACTTCTACTCCCTCCGTCCCTATTATATAGGCGGAATTTTGGTTTTTGTTTGTCCCACTAAATAGGCGGACTTTGCTTTCCAAGATGAATTTTTCCATATATATCCATATTTATTGTACATAGGTAATTGTGGTGGAGATAAGACGAAGGGTAAAACAAGAAAAAACATATAAAATTATGAATCTCATGCAATTTTCTTAATCTAAGAGAATTATCTCTCTCCGCCTATATATGTGGTACAGATGGAGTACTATAATATGATAAAAAGTGTCAATGCGCCGAGATATTTATTATAACGGAAAATGGGTCATATGACCATATGCCCCTAAAGTATGGGAGTAATGAACTTGTAAAATATAGGTCTGGGTTAAAAAGACACAAGAAAATTTAGTCATGTATACCCTTTATTTTAAACTTTATTATTTACTATATCGTTTTCTCTCTCCTAATTGTTTTCTTTTTTCAATTTAAAATTAATCGCGAGAAAAGTCTTAATTTCCGAAATATAAGTCGGATTTTAATAAAATTTATATTTTTGGAAAGGGCTCGAAAATCTCTACAAAACAAGATCCATTGTTGATATGAAATTCGGAAAAAAAAATTGAATTTTAAACCAGGCCGAAAATACATTATGCACTCAGGTGCAACCTGACCAAAATTAATTTCTATAAAAATATGCATTATGTACCCAGGTGCAACTTGACTAAATTTATTTCATATAAAAATATGCATTATGCACCCAGGTGCAACCTAGCCAAAATTTATTTTCTATAAGAATATGAATTATGTACCCATGTGCAACTTTGCCAAAACATTTTTTTCTATAAAAATCAAAAAATATACATTATGCACCCTATTGCAACCATTAAAACCTATTTCCCGTCAGATTTAGACATTATGCACTCGGGTGCATTGTGTACTTCGCGGATAAATATAGGTTTCTCCTAGTAATTACCTACAATATATGATACACAACCAAAATTACTAGTTCATGATCTCCAAATATAAAACCACCACCATTACAATCACATTCACTATTAAAACATCAACCAAAAACATGTAGCAAAGAACAAAAATAAGACAAAAAACAAAAAATTCAAAAAAAATATGCATTGTGCACCCAGGTGCATCTACGCCAAAAACTATTTTTTTCTCAGAATATACATTATGCACTCGGGTGCATCTTGAATATTTCGTTAATAAATATATTTTTAGTCTAGTAATCACTTGATCATTGTTAATCAGTAGAACTCCATATGAACCCCTATGTTCACACCCACGATTCAACGGAATTAGCAGCATCACCGCATGGGCATTCACAAATACTAATTACTCCGTGAAAGCTTGGTACACAGCCATATCTTTACCTCTCAAATCGAACACAATCCATTCTCAATCGAGTACCATGAGCTTCAATTTCGACCCAATCTGAAATTGCATACAAAACCCCCAAAACAATTCATGCAAAACCCCCGATTTGAACTCAATTTCAGTTTAAATGAAGAACCCCAGATCTGTTGACATACACACCTTCGTTTCAAGTCTCAATAATAGCCCATACTACCACCACTATCAGCACTCTCAATTCTTGATACACAACCAAATTGATTCATGGGAACAACACATAAAGTATTCAATCTCCGCCAGCTTTAACTTTTGATTTGGGAAGAATGGATCGAACTCAGTTCAAATAACCCTAAAAACCAACTAATTTAAGCATGAAGTGGTGATATTCAAATAAAATAAAAAAGTAAGTAGTACCCGAATTGAACAATATAGAGAGATTTAAGATCTATGAGAGATCTCTACTGATTGATTCAACTTTTACAAGTTAGATTCCAACATGAACCGACGTAGCCCTGTATATGATTCTTTACCGAGCGAGAGATGAAATTAAGAAGAACAAAATTAAACAACTTAAATTCGGCGAGGAATAGGAGAAACTTAGGATGGTGGTGATCGACGACGCTGTCATGGCTTAAGAAATGGGAGATACAAGAAGATGAAGGAGCGGGTTCTAGTCGTCGGACAATGGAAACAGACCTTTAAGAAATTTCTTCCATTTTACGGAGGGGTATTTGAGGCAGCTGTTATAAAAACCAGATAAAATTTTTGGGCAGAATATCCCAAGAGGATATTAGAACCATTAAATTTGAACTCTTGGTTATTAAAGCGATAGCCATATTTTACTCGTCTTTCTGACCCAGAAATTTGAATCTATGGCCTATTTAACCAAAAAACTGTTTATTATAACACATGGACCAGTAAAAAAATCATGTCACGTTTCCCTTGAAAGATTTGGCACAACTTTTTTTCAACTCAGCCAGCTAGATAGCTGCATGCCTTCAACAAGAGACCAAATCGGTTCATCATCCATCTGACATATACTGGCGCCCTTTCATTCGCGATAAAATGTGTCAACATGTTAACTATGGTGCTACACTGGGGACTCAAACCTTACAGAAGAGTTGAAGATGAAAAGTTGGTGATGGTAGAGATATATAAGAGAAGGGTTTCGGTACTCTCCTTCTCTATCTCTACCGCCACCATTTTTGAAGGCCCACCACGACACCATGTCTATTACCAATGCAGTTAATGAAATTAATGAAATTTTTGAAGTTAATGAAACTCTGTATAAAATTAATGAATTTTTTGAAGTTAATGGAACTCTGTATAGCCAATGATGCATGAACAGATCATTTCGTTAAATCTTTTTGCTGCATTTTTTTGTAGCCTGTGTTCAATTATGGAATTTAGTATGTAGAAATTTTGAATAGACGAATGGGCAAAAAATGTGGAATTTAGTATGGGCAATTCAACTGAAGTATCTGAAAAGGGATGAATGAACTGTGAACTAAACAAAAGTGCAAAAAATATTAAAAATTGGAAGTAAAAACATCCGTGAAATTTCCAGTCTTTCCTTGTACAGATGAAAATGTCCTTGTGAATCAATGTTACCAGGTATATACAATCAAAAGAAAATTGATAGAAATTTTACCATGCTCAGATCATGTAAAGGTGAATCGGTTGCTTTATCTTTACAATTAACCAAGTCATTGGACGACCGAAGGGAGTCCTCATATGTGACGACTTAGTGAAGTTTTGTCCGTCACGATTTTTGTACAAAAAAATGAAAAAAATATCACAATTTCGTGAATTTGGGAAAAAATTGGACTCCATCAATCAAATTGATGACAAACAACCTTTATATATACTCCAAGGAACATATTTACAGTTCAAATTTTCTTAATAAAATCATTACATTGATCAGAAGATTCGGACTCCGATCAAATTCTTTTCTCTGAGTTCTTAAGCTATTTGTCGGGTAGAGAAGACGACGTATCGGGTCGGGTAAAAATTATCGACCCGTAGATCCGATCCCTAAACACCGAAAATATATTTGCGCCACATTTTATTTCCACCCCTCTTCTTTGCTTCCCATTTTCCCACTTTTCCCTTTGCTACTGAGTGCCTATCACATTCACCAAAATTTACAGAATTCTTGCTCCTTCCAAATTTCAGTGCTACAAGTAGACTACAAACGTTTTGTGGTATGGGTTCTTTATCTTTACAACTACTTCGTTTATCTAACCTCCATTTTCCATTGTGTCTATACTTCCATCTTTTGTGTATCTTACCAAAAACCACCTGTAATTATAGAGATGATCATGTATAGTTGTTTGCGTAGCTTATCCATATAACAATCATGATTTATGAACTAATGTGTACTGATATTCATCCTAGGTTATAATTTATCTGGCCTATTTTGGGAAACATACATTTTCGTACAATGCTCAACACCTATTTGATAAAATGCCTAATAGAAGTGCCTTGAAATTTGTTGGAGTTTAAGGATCCTAAAGGGATTTTGGTTAGTGGGTTTTGTTTACAAGATGAATTGTAGTAATGGGTCCGTAAAATAATTTCTGTATTTATGGTTTATTGAAGCTCATTACACAGACACAATGGAAGATAAGTGAAATAACTTGGTTGTTATATGTTTGGATGCAGCGAGGTGGTTAGGCTATTAATTTGCAGTGCTTGCTGTGATTTCTCAGAAGTAGAAGTCTACACTTGAAAGATGCAAACAATACCAAGAAGACTCATGCTATCAGGAGATGCTTGACTAAATATCAGGTGCATTTTCTTTTACTTGGCTTTACCGTCCTTTACCTGTTTATGTTCCTCTATACCCTGCAAAGCTAGAAGATAGGATGCTTTTGTAGACAACAATTCAGCTTCATTGGAAATATAACTCCTATAACTCATTGCAGACCTCTACTCTAACAGCTTCATTGGAAATATAACTCCTACGATCGGCAGTCCATCTAATCTCGGAGAAACATGTCAAAGTCCCAGTAGACTTACTTGAGGTAATTAAAGATTTGAATCATGATAACTTGTTTAGCAAATTATCTAATCGGTAGTTTATCTGCTGACATAAGCAAATTGACAAGGTCTCTTTTGGTTGCCTAATTTAGTCATAGAACACAAAATGATGCTATTATAGCCCCGCATAATCAGTTTGGACAGTTTTATCTGCTAGTCAGTAGTTGGTTCTTGTTAACTGGTTCTTGTACTGCCCATAACCCTTGGACAGATCCACTTGTATTTTAAATGAGAATCCCTGAAAGAAGACTCATTGATGCTTCAGTACAATGGCAGGCAGAACTACCAAGAAGAGCATTGTTACATGTTTTGCCGCAAATAGAAGATGACAACAGTCTCATTGATGTTCCGGTACAAGTTCTGAGAGATGTACCACACGAAGAAGACATTGATATTTTACGAGGCATAGTATTAAGGAAGTCTCATTACGTATTTTTCCCAAATAGGTGTATTTCTTTTTCTTCGGTCGGCCCCCCACCGCGCGCGGTAATCTAGTATAGGATCAAACTCAAAGTATTTGCAAAGATAGAAATGTAAATAGCACAAACACAATGTAACTGCAAGTAAAATCAAAAAACTTCATTTACTTCCTAATTCTAACTCTGATAATTCAACACCTTCAGGTGGAACCCTTTGCAATTCTCTTCTTCCTCTTCTCCAAATCTGCTGCATTAACTTTAACAAGCAAGAAGATTAATGGTAACGTGAATATAAGAAAAATTACAAGATATAGTAGTGACTTATCCCATTGATTAGATGTCCATAGTTGTATCAAACTAGAGGAAGAATCTTCGTTATCCCCAAAATTTCCATCAATTATTTCCTTGTACACAACAAAATCTCCTTCTGAATCCAATGTTGCTCTATATATATAACCTTGCTTAACATTACTAATAGTTCCATCTTTAAGTTGTTTCTGTTGATTTTTGCCATCATAAATTATTTCACGTATTGCACCATTAGAATTTACTAGATATAAGATACCAGCAGTGTTTAAATTAAGGGTTGCTGGCATGATTTCGAGCTTATCCGAAGGTTTAATAGATACTCGAGCATGAAACTCGTCATAAACATTATATATAATAACTGCACCATCAGTCTTTCTCATTGATAATTTGTACTTACCTGAATTGGAGATTAGATGATCAAAACCAAGTTTTAACTTTTGACCGCCGAGAAGTGTATCAGTAGGATAATCAAAACTTTCCCACACAATTTGAGAATCCGAACCATACAAAACGAAGTTTCCATTATCATGGAGCTTTGCGTATAACACTGGTTCGGCAACATCAGATAGCAAGAGTTTATCTTTATCATCCGTCCGCAGTACTAACTTTCCTTCCCCGGTAAAGAAAATCGAGGGTTTGTCGACAGCTGTAATAAGATCTTTATGATTAACAGTCCAAACTAGGGTTTTGTGAGGCGATTTAGCAAACCATATCCCAACAGTATACTGATCAGGAGACCATGGTAACTGGTAGAAGCCGAAAGCGATGTTACCCGAAGGAGAAAGCCAATAAGGACTAGTATCATTCAGAGAAAGAGATGAATCTCTTGTTATTCTGCTCACATCAATATCGGTAGATATTGGATCCACAGGATCTAATAACGGACCAAAAATCATAAGAGAAGGTACGGAAAGGAAGATCGTTAACATCCCTAGACAAATATTCATTGTTGAGAGTGAAACAAAACCAGAGTTAGAATTTTTTTTTTTACTGTAGAGAGAATCTATATGAAAAGATAAGCAAACGAGGTTTGAGGAACAAACCCTAGAATGTATAAGAGAACAAAAAATAGTGTTAAGAGCAATTAAGGAAACCCAGTCCTAATTAAGGAAGCCCTAGCCCTAATTTGGGACTAAAAGTATTTTATGAATTTTATTAATTTTTCAGCTTATTTGGTAGCCTCCCCTTGTCACATCGCACGACTGTGCTTTGCGCTGCTGCGCCTCCCGGTAAACACTTGGTCTGTCGGTGTGCTCAAAGTATATGGCTTGTAAATTTTCCTATAAATCTTTTGCATGGTTTCTTCCTTTTCAAACATGCACCTGTCTTTTTGCTGGGCGCCGCCAGACAGCACTTTCCATACTCCAAATGCAATAATGCTGCACAATCTTTCTTTAGTAGTTAGAGGTTTATCAGATGACCAGAGTAGTACGAAAAATGTAGAGGATTATTCATTGTCAATCACATCCACATCAATTCTTTCCTTATACAGATTAAAATGTTTTTCCGAATCCGATGTTGCTCGGTGTATATAATCCTCCTCAACATTATTATTACCTTCTTGTCGTTGTTGCTTTTGGTATTGATTATATGACATGGACCTGCACTACATTCTACAAAGAATTGGCACATTATGACCAAATTCATATTGTGTTATTGGTTGGTTCACACTTTTGGTGTTTAAATTGAAATCCAGGAAGTTCACGCTTGAGGATTTTGCCTATAATTTTAGAGGTTTACTAGATGATTGATGGTATCGTGCGATGGAAAATTCCATGCAACCACACAGTGTGTTCTTTAATTAGATGTTCAGAATTTATGATCTAAAAAGTTCTAGTGATGTGCAGCTTCGTAAGTTCTATTATATGGTCGAGTAGGCGATAATCTCTCTTTTCTCTTTGTCAATAATCTGGTGAGTAACAATAGTTTTGGGATGCATGAATTGCAAATTAAGCACGACATAACTTGAATTCAGGTTGCAGGTATTCTCTTTGTTATGGTGCTAATAATTTAGTCTCAGATTCACACGAAAAATAAAATAATTTCATTATATAAAAAGCAAAAGAAAAGATACACTCTCAAGAAACGAAAACCCAATAAACTTATTATCTTCCTAAACATCACCTTTACTTTTGGTTGCCCTAACATCTCCACATCGCATACAAACACACAGACTTTAAAGCTATAACACAAACAAGCATGAAGCAAAAAGCTACAATATGACCAGTGGTAGTAGTACTTTTATAAGATGACCATAGTGGTATCGCTTTTGAAGTGGATTTTTCGTCATCACTAGCACTTCCATCGATTCTCTCCTTGTACAATTAAAATCCCCTCCGGAATCCAGTGTTGCTCTAAATATATGAACCTCCTTTTTCACATTAATACCTCCTCCTTTTTGTTGCTGATTCTTGATTCGGTAAAGATATTTAAGTACTACACCATCGGAACCAACAAGATACAAGTTACCAGTAATGTCTAAAATTAAGGTTACTGGAGTACTTACTAAACTGTCAAGCGCATTTGACACTATTTTCACAGTCTCTTTAGTTCGATACCCATAGTCATAAATAATACCATCTGCATTGTAAATAGCAACTAAACCATCAGTCTGTCTAACTGATAATCTGTTGCCACCAGATGTAAGATCAACTCCAGGTCTTAACTTCTGACCACCGAGAATGGTATTGGTAGGATAGTCGAAACTTTCCCAAATAATTTGAGATTCTGAACCATATAAAGCGAAGTTGCCATCATCATGCATCATTGCATATAACACTGGTTCTTGTAAGTCAGGTAATAATGGTTTCTCTTTATTATCTGGCATTATCCGCAGCATCAACTTCCCTTCGCTGGTGAAGTGAATTGAAGATGGTTTATGTAACGGAAGATCGTTTCGGTTAGCTGTCCAAACCAGGGTTTTAGATGGAGATTTAACAAACCATATACCAACTACATATTGATCAGGACAATTGGGTGAAGAATGTGTACATGGTAATCGGTAGAAGCCAAAAGCAAGGTTTCCAGAGGGAGAAAGCCAATAAGGAGTACTAGTATCATTCGAAGCAAGAGATGAACCTCTGGTTATGTTGCTGACAAAGTTGTTATTTATCGAAGAAGAAGATTCAACAACTAGTAATGGAACAAGAAGTAATAAGAACAAGGTGAGAATTACCTGTGAAAACTTCATGTTTTGATGAAATAAAGAAAAATAACAAGAGAGTTAGAGTGTTGAAGTAGAGATTGTTTGTGGTTATCACTTCGCTTATATAGGCTCAGAAGTAACACAAGTTTGGAAACTCCAAGGAACTGCTAAAATCTAAACCGAACTCTAAAAACGGGATCAAATCTTAATTAGGAATGGTTGGGGATTGAAATTTACCTGTAAGTTATGGCAGTCCACTACCTAAAATAAGCCGGAACAATTTTGAAGAACCAAAGCCTTCTTCTGGTCCTCGACTGTTCTATGCTGACACTGATTCTGACCTACAGAATTATGCCGTATGATAAACAAAATACCAATGCGCTAAAATTTTGATTTATAAGAATGGACCACTAGAAAATCACGTCTCAAAGAATTGGCACAATTTTTCCCAACTCATCCAGCTATATAGCTGCTGATAAGATCAAAATTTCTAACGAATTAAGAAACCAAATCCGTTCAGCAACAAGTATTACACGTTTTCCATGCATTCGTGAGCCAAATGGGGGAAACTGTAGAATGTGACTGTCGATATATTCTCTACCATGGGTGTATTGCAATATATGTCCTTTATCCTCCTACACGCTAGATCTAGGTGGTCGCAAAACAAGAGAAGATAATTAGAAGATCAAGTTCCACATTATTCTCTTTGTTTCTTTCATAAATTTAAGAGGGTGCCACAAGGGGACTGGAAATTCACAGAAGAGTTGAAGAAAGTAAAGTTTGTCCCATCCAAGAGCTTCAATAGAAAGTTCAGGATAATCTAAAGTCCAGGCATAAGTCATTGTGATCTTCTCTTCAAACCACGCTAGCCAATCATCTTTATACACACGAATGTCCCACAAAAACAGCTTTATAATCGGATTTTCTCTTAAATGCAGCTACACATCCATCGACTTCTAGGAGCCGAAAACCTGGTGAATGTGAACCAAGTGGCATTGATATTTTATCAAACTCTTCATTTTTGACAGCAAATGTCAATATGCTTTCACTGTAACCAATTTGCCTGAACCCCCAATGGATGACACCATTTAAATGTCAAAAATGATCATCAATAATCTCATCCATAATTCTGTGGCAGGAGTCCACGCATCTATCTGTAACTAATCTTTTCCGCATATCCCTTCGCCAAGAGTCAAGATATCAATAACCCGAGTGTGTTTCTTTAAAGTAATCGCAGAAAATTCGGAACTCCGATGCTGAATGGACTGTTTTCTTCTTAGATAAATAGAAAGACAGAAATGTTTACATATGAAGGTCAGTGGTTCCAATTCTGGTGATGACATAATGGTGTGGAGTGTTGTTGTCAGGATGGTCCATTTTAACCAAGATTGGAATTAAGACAACGGGAATAATTTGATTTTCCCGAATCCCAACAGTACCTGACAGCACTTACAAAATCCACCTTGATAATATCCCAAGTAGCTCTATAGAAAAACCAGTATACCCATTTGGACAGGAGGGAATACTGGACCTGGTTCGGGTTTGCAAGTATGCCTCAGGAAATATTCGTGTGGAAGTGAAGGAAAATGCCTGTTATACTGTTTAGAGAAATCTTTAGTCTCTTCCAAAACCGCCACAATGGGTTCAAATTTCTCCGGCAAGCATATCAATATCTTCTCACAAATTTTTCTTTCTTCCATCTTCTCACCACACATCAACATATTATTAACAACTTCAACAACTCTTGAAGAAAACTCATTCAAACATTCATTCTCATTCATTTTTAGATTCTCAAAATCTCTTCTATATGAATGTAATTTTAATTCTTTTACCTTCTTATTACCTCCATACTCTTGTTGAAGAATATCCCAAGCTTCTTTAGCTATAGGAAAATGGATTACTCTTGGAAGAATAGTGTCTCCAACTCCTTGTTGAATGTACATGGATGCTTTTGTATTCTTTTTTCTACTCTCCTTAAGTAAATCCTTTTGGGGTTGTGTTAGAGTTGATGTATCTTCAATTTCATCATACCCCTTTTGTACAATCTCCCACACATCTTGTGACATGAACAAGGTCTTCATTTTGATGGCCTAAAAATCATAATTTTCTCCATGAAAAAGTGTTATTGAAGGTTGTTGAATGTATAAACTTGATTTAGTACTACTTGCCATTGATTTGGTTGATGATTGATTGAAGAAATTGGGTTTTCTATTTTCAAGATCTAATTTTTGAAAAGTTTGAAAGTTGCTTATTTTTTTAATTAATGGGTAGAAATTGATTTTTTTTCACTCTCCAAGATCAGATTCAATTGATTTGTGCTCTGATACCAATTGTTAGTTATTTGATTGAATATATTTGATTGTTTGGAATGATTTTGATATGAAATGGAGATGGAGAAATTATTTCCTCTCTATCTCTTTGATTTCATTAATTTTAAGATATTACATTCTCTCTCTAAACCTGGTCAATATATGACACAAGGAAATAGATACATGTGGACCTTCTTTGTCCATACATATTCATATTCTACACTAAAACAAATGCATTCATAAATGCATGATAAATATGTCTTGTACACAAGACTTGTTCATAAGACTAAAGTAACTTGCATTCTAAAATGCATGTTAAATAAAGCTTGTACTCGCACTTGTGCACAAGAACATTACATTAACTCTTAACATTATTATGCTTAACTAAGCTTTGTTGCATGTGTGATTCTTTACTGCGAGAAGATTTTTTTTTGATTTCCAAATTGATGAATAAATCAATGATTTGATGCACGATAGATCTGATTCTTCAAATCATAATTATGCAGTTGCAATGCAATATCTCAGGAGAAGCATAAATCTGTACAACAATATGGGAAACGATTTTGACTTGGTAAAATTGATTGTGATTTTTATACGATACTGATCTAAATCTGTGATGAAAAACAAACCGGGTGAACCAGCTGTTTATGGGTAAAAATCGTTTCCGCCGATTTTGGTAAATTTGGTAGGTGAGTGAGAAACTGGTTTAAACCCTAAACAAATGTGCTGCACGTGAGCACTTTCTAGATTCGAGAGATCAATCTGTACAAGTCCGGCCTAAACCAAGAAATGGCCGTTCCAGACTTGCTTCGGTCACAAAGTGGAGGAGAAGGGTTGATTTGGGGAGGGAAGCAAAGAAAGGTGTTGAGACCAGAATAATTCTGGGAGAGTAGTGTCTCGACTTGTATCAGAAAGTGAAAGCTTAGGAAGCTTGCAAGATATGAAATCCTTTTGGAGAGCTTGCAAAGTTGCCTTTTGTGAGAGTGTTGTATTTTTCTCCTGACCGAGACTTGTGTCTGGTGGAAATATGTAAGACCTATTTATACAAGTCGAGATTGAAACGTACTCACAGCCTCATGAAGGAAGAGAGTAAAGGGTGAAATAATGGGAGGAGGTGGTAACCGCATGGTGTTTATGGGTGAAAACATTTTCACCATTATTTCCTCATTTATTTGACCGCTTTATTCCTATTCACGCTTTCTTAATGTGAGTGTAGTGTACGCTGCATGTTGTGACCGCCAAACCAAGACCCTGGAAAGCATCCCCCAGTTTGTGTTGATGTCTCGAGTGTTGGTTGCACCTTGAGTGCAAGTGGCGCTGCTAGTGGCGCGTGTGGATGTGCCAATGGCATGTACGGAATGCTTTTGTTGCGGGTTGCACCTTTGAGTGCAAGTGGCAATGCCAGAGGCTGCTAGTGGCGTGTGTGGCATGTGCCAATGGCATGTGCGGAATGCCTTGGTGGTAGGTTGTACGTTGAGTGTTAGTGGCAATGCCGTAGCGCTAGTGGCGCGTTTGGCATGTGCCAATGGCGTGTGCGAATGCCTTGGTGGTAGGTTGCATGGTTTGCAAGTTAGGCTATCAGCGTGGGTTTTGGCATGTATCAATGGCACGTACGGACAAGTTGGCCTAGGTTGCACGGCTTGCAATTTAGGCTACCAGCGTGCGTGTTTGGCATGTGTCAATGTCACGCATGGCCATTAGGGCTACGTCCTGGTAAGAAAAGCTACCAACGATGCATGTTGGCATGTGCCAATGGCATGCTCGGCCATTAGGGCCATGGCCTGGTAAGAAAAGCTACCAATGATGCGTGTTGGCATGTGCCAATGGCATGCGTGGCCAATTTGGGTCACGGCCTGGTAGGAAAAGCTACCAGCGATGCGTGTTGGCATGTGCCAATGGCATGCGTGGCCAATTTGGTCACGGCCTGGTAGGAAAAGCTACCGATGAGCGTGTTGGCATGTGCCAATGGCATGCGTGGCCAATTTGGTCACGTCCTGGTAGGAAAAAGCTACCAATGAGCGTGTTGGCATGTGCCAATGGCATGCGTGGCCAATTTGGGTCACGTCCTGGTAGGAAAAGCTACCAGCGAGTGTGTTGGCATGTGCCAATGGCATGCTCGGCCATTAGGGCCACGCCCTGGTGAGCAAAGCTACCAGCGAGCGTGTTGGCATGTGCCAATGGCATGCTTGGCCATTAGGGCCACGCCCAGTGAGAAAAGCTACCAATGTGGCGTGTTGGCATGTGCCAATGGCTTGCGTGGCCAATTTGGCCTAGGTTGCACGGTTTGCAAGCCTAGGTGCGGGCGCTACTTTGGCATGGCACGGCTAGGGCCAAGGTAAGGGTGTTTGGCTTAGCGTGGCATGACCAGCGTAGCTAGGGCCAAGGCAGAGTGTGTTTGGCATGGCGCGGCTATCTTGGGAAAGGTGTGTCTGGCATGATTTGCCATTGGCACGGAGGTGCGGCTAGCATGGTTGGCATGCTTTGGCGTGTTTGGTGTGGGCGGCATGATTTGCCATTGGCACGAGTGCGGCTAGCTTGGGCTAGGTGTGGCTAGCATGATTTGCCATTGGCACGGAGGTGCGGCTAGCATGGTTGGCATGCTTTGGCGCATTTGGTATGGCTGGCATGATTTGCCATTGGCACGGATGTGCGGCTAGCATGGTTGGCATGCTTTGGCGCGTTTGGTGTGGCTGGTATAATTTTCCATTGGCACAGAGGTGCGGCTAGCTTGGGCTAGGTGTGGCTGGCATGATTTGCCATTGGCATGGAGGTGCGGCTAGCATGGTTGGCATGCTTTGGCGTGTTTGGTGTGGCTGACATGATTTGCCATTGGCACGGAGGGGCGGCTAGCATGGTTGGCATGCTTTGGCGCGTTTGGTGTGGCTGACATGATTTTCCATTGGCACAGAGGTGCGGCTAGCTTGGGCTAGGTGTGGCTGGCATGATTTGCCATTAGCACGGAGGGGAATTAGGGTTTTGTTCGTTGTAACCCTAATTTGAAAAATACCCCCTATTAATTATTGACTACATGCATTAAATGTTCTAATAAATGTGTCACCGATGACATTAGGTTATTTGGGGTTTTACGATTTTACCCTTTGTTTAAAATCCACCATCAACATTAAGTCCCATGCTTAGCTTGGAACAGGAGCTTTGTTTCGAGGTAAGCATGAGATGGTGACAAACTATCAACAAAGAAATCGTAAAGAGAATTGAGGAGGCTTGTCGACCTTTTTATAAATAGGATTTGGAATCCTTGCCTCTGCAGCGATTTTGCGCAAATCGGGAGGCTGGCATAATTGGGAAGTTAGCGTCGTGAGAGACAGGAAGCTGGGCGGCATTGAGAAGTTGTCGCGAGTTGGGAAACTGAGCATGCTAGCTAGCGGGACCAACGCAAGGTGGGTTAGCTGAGCGTGCTAGCTGGCGTGGCTTGGGCGGTCGTTGGGAAGTTTGGCGCAATTGGTGGGACCGGTATAGCTTGGGAGATTGGGGAGACTGGCGCGAGCTTGATGGGACCGGTGTAAACAAGGAGAGAGTATGTGTTTCTACAGATAGCAAAGTTTCCTTATTTTGCCTTCACGCGCTGCTTCAATCAGGGCATCATCCATGCCAAAATGTTGGAAGTGTTATGTCCCTCATTACTTACTTTCCTTCTTTAAGGTTCCGTATTCATACCCAACGTAATTGCATCATCTCCCTAGTTTGAGAAAGGGTTCTTCTTGTTGAGTTTCTCTCTTTTTTATGTCGCACAGAGACGAATCATCTTCTAACAAAGGTTATTCGGGTTAAGAAAATCATACCGGTATGTTTTCTTCTTCTTCGGTGGACTGACGTATGCTTCACCGCTTGTTTGATGAATGAAAAATTTCCCTTTCGTGCAGAGATATCCCGTTGGATCATGCGTTACTGTTATCGACGAGGATGACCTAGTCGTTCCCCTCCTTTCAAATCCAACCTCGTTGATCGTGGAGACTTGGAGAACGCCGATTTAGGGCTCTCTTGTTATGAATACCCTTATGCAGGTTTGTCATTTGGGACTCGTATGAGGTGTCTCTCCTCCAATTATCGGAATGTTGGCGGTTTCCTTGTGCGGAAAGAATTCGTGGTCCTTTATACGAGGATATGGAAGACATACGGCCATATCGCTACCAGGAGCGTAGTGAAGTGTTGTTCGTCCGCCTTGGTTTCCGTAGTGAAATGTCTTTTGCCAATGATTGCTGAGATGGAGAATATGTCCATCCGTGCTGCTGCAGAGTCAGCCATTCAAAGGTGGGAGAACATGGTGTCCACCTGTGAATCCTTTGAGTTTAATATTAGCTGGTTGCGGCATCGTCTCAATATTGTGAAGGTCGACAGAGTTTGGTATTCTTCTTTGGTGTGATTCCCGCCACAAAAGCCATCTTTGGAAGAGGAGAAAGCTTTGGCCCAGAGTCTCGGAGGATTAAAGAGTTAACTCGAGACTTGAAGAGTAGGACCGAAAGATATCATGGTCGGTTGAAGATGATATTTTGTAGGGATTATAATTTACTAGATGGGCTTTTCTGATTTGTATCACGAGATTTGAAGGCTCCTCTATTTTTGATGTAGCATGTTGCAGGGAAGTGATTAGGCGTAGTATGCCTTGAGCCACTTTCCGTTGATGACTGCCTCTAGCTTTCCCCAATCCTATTTGATAATCTTGTAGTAACCACTGTCATACGCTTTAGTGATTATGTACGGCCCTTCCCATTTGGGAGAAAACTTCGGTACCGATGCATCTTGATGGATGTGTTTGGCGGTTTTTAACACCAGATCTCCTTCCTTGAAAACCCTGGATTTTACATGGCTGTTGTACGCCCTGGAAATCCTGTTTCGGTATGCTTGTGCATGTTCCTCTGCCCGGGAGACTGGGGCGAGCTTGATGGGACCGGTGTAAACAAGGAGAGAGTATGTGTTTCTACAGATAGCAAAGTTTCCTTATTTTGCCTTCACGCGCTGCTTCAATCAGGGCATCATCCATCCCAAAATCTGGAAGCGTTATGTCCCTCATTGCTTCCTTTCCTTTTTTTAAGGTTCCGTATTCATACCCAACGTAATTGTATCGCCTCCCTTGTTTGAGAAAAGGCTCTTCTTGTTGAGTTTCTTTCTTTGCCTAGAGACGAATCATCCTCTAAACGAACTGATTCTCCAAGTGAAGGCGCGAGGTCCGACTCTTGCAAAAGTACCCCGACTAGGGTTATTCGAACTAAGAAGATCATACCCAGATGTTTTCTTCTTCTTCTCTGTTCGTGTTATCCTCTTTGTGTATAGATATGATGGAACTTGATCATTTTCCCCATCTTTTGCAGTGTATGATGGGAACCTCCAGAGATGGCAGCGCCTTTAACTCTTCGGAGAAGGACTTCAGACTTTGCGGAGATCGATCTTCTTCTCTTGAGGAGGCATTGGTTGGGATTGAATCTCCGTTCCATGAAGCTAGTGAAATCATTAAGGACCTCCCTTCCATCTATCCCCATGAAGAACAGGTGCATGTTCGGAATTTCTTGGGTTCAGTGAGCATGGAGGAGGGGCGAGAGAACGAGGAAGAGTCTAGGCATGTTGAGAGGTTTCAGTGTGGCAAAGCCTTTCCTCGATACGGGTATGGGGCAGATCGGACTGTTTCTAGGTCGAAGCAACGAAAAAGAAAACGTGTGGGGGTCTTGGAGGAGAGCGTCATGATTCTTGACTCTGATGCGGATGAATCAAAAAACTTTCTCTGAAGTGTCACTGATAAAACCTTCGAAGGAGCATATGACAGAAACGAAATACCCTTTGAAGTTGATGCCAAAGGTGTCGTTGGTGATACCGGAGGGGCCATGGTGGCGTATGCTGGACCGTTCGTCGGGGAGGACACTGCTGCCGCTATGGTTGCTTCGGGATGGGATGTTGAGGTTGCTGCTGGTAACACTGTTGAATGGAATCTTTGTTGCCCGAGAGATTGCTGGGGGAAGTGCTTGAAGATAGTCTTACCCGAGGGGACTTGTGCTCCATCCTTCGAGGGATAGTTCTTCCCTTTTGTTATTTCTGTTAGCTGCTTTAGTTCCCCTGATGCCCCTTTTTTTTTTTTTTTCGCAAACTCATCTTTACCTTCTTCTTCATCAGTCAACATTTTGCTTCATATAAATTTATTTTTTTGAAAGAGGTTGTGGTATGATGGCTCCGCAATGGTTTTCTGGGTTTATCTGATGTATTTCTCTGATATCTGGAGAATTTGCTTGGAAAGATATGTATTTATGCTCTTTTTTTTTTTTTGACGGAAAAGGGAATCCCAGGAAAAAAGATACAAACGGTGTATTCATCTTGGGGGAGTACAACTACTAAGAGGAATTGTTAAAGGAAATACTAAAGGGGAGTGATTGGGAGGTACAGCGTTTTAGGGATTGGAGACCTTGAGCCATCGCGAGTGAATTATCACGCCTTCAGGTGTGTCTGCATTGATGAGCTTGAAATATCCTCCCAAAAGGGTACCCGCAACCAGATACAGCTCGTCTTCTCTTTCATCGGGCGAATCAGTTTAAATAACCATTTTTACTGTCATTCTCCTAACTTGAAACGAGCTTTCCTTAACAACTACATCTCCGATTGAAAACGGGTTCAGACGTCGTGCAACCGTTTTAGTCTTGGCTTCGTTGGTTTCAATAGAAGTTTCCAAGCTTCTTGCAAAGTGTTCAAATGGTCCAGCTCCCCATTCATATTTCTTGACAGCGTTCGTGCCAGTAATCGCGCCGAGTCCCCATGACGTAATGGGGGAAGGAAAGACTGGTTGCAGAAAAGGTTGCTCGGTCAGACTTACTTGCATTTGAAAATCATAAGCTAGCGCCAACGGGTCCTCTCCGAATGTCTGGGTTCCTTCAATAGCTCGTTGATGCGATAACAAGTGGGATGATTTGTTGGGAATTCCTTCGGGCGTGGACGTCGGCAGAGGGTGTACATCCAATTTCGCTTTGTGTCCAACACCCACAAGCGTCCCAATATCATGTTATGATCTAGTTCTTTGACAATGTGGAATTTTCTATGTGTTATAGCGTCTCCCATCTTGATCTCTAGGTTGATGTAGCCATGCGCGTTCAAAGTTTCTCCTCTCAAGTTCTTAATCACGGACGGGGAATAGGTAGCGTCTAGTTTTGTAAATCCCGCTTGCCTTTAGTGTCTTGAAAGTAATGATGTTGTGGTCGAGGCCGTGTCGATGAGCGTGTCGTCAAATTCGTTACCTCTTAAACGGGACGTGGTCGCAGTCCCCGTTCTCCTTTTGGTTCCGCCTGTTTGGAAAGCTTGGGCCGTGGTTTCCGAGGAGAGAAAAAGTCGTTTCTTGGGATACAACACGATTGAGAGCTGCGAAAATATCTTGGCGCTGCACCTTGGAAAGATAGAGAATTTCGCATACATGTTGCATCATGGATTGTACAGTCTCGTGCATGGAGTCCCCAGAAGACCCGCAGTTTCTTATTGGGAGTGGGTCTCGATGCACTATTTCGTCTCCTGGTTGGAGTCCTCCCACTTCTATCCTTTCTTTGAAAATATGCTTTAGTCTGTTGCAATCGTTGGTCGGGTGGTTAACGAACCTGTGGTAGTGGCAGTACTTGGGGTTCCCCATCTCAGCCTCAGTTGGTGGACGTCTGGGAGGTGGCAGTATGATAATATCATCTTGAACCCAGTCTTCTAGGAGGTCAATCACCTCTTCGATGGGAAACGGGAAATCAAGCGTATTTCCTTCGGTCTCATGATGCTTCATGGGAGTTTTAGTGACGGTCTTTTGTGGCGGGGGTTCCCGTTGCGCCGGCGCTTCACGTTTTGGATGGTGGCTCGTAGTTGGGGCTTTCTTTTTTCCCCTTTCATTTACTATGTTCACGGAGTATGAGCCGACATTAAATTGCTTGATGATGAGGCGTCTACTCCCGCGAGTTTCACGTGTGTCTTCGGTTCGAGTTGGCCTAGCTCTTTCCACAATGCTTGGTGTCTGTTGTTGCGCATCGTCTCGCGGCTTCATGGAGTTCGGAGAATGTTTGGAAGCGCAAGTTTTCTAGCAGGGCGGTAAATAGGAACCATACCATTGATGCATGCGTTCACCAGTTGTTGCTCGGTCACATTTGGGTCGTGACAGTCGAGTGCTTGAACCCTGAACCTCTTGACGAAATCATTCGGATGTTCGTTATCCCACTGGTACATTCTTCCGAGTTCTGAGAAAGTAACTTGTTCAGACACAAAGAAGTATTTCTTGTAAAACGAAGTAACCATGCTACTCCAGTTGGGAATGTTGTTCGGTGGGATGTCAACAGTACCATGTATACGCCCTTCCAAAGTAAGTGATTTTGAGAATTCCCTTAAACGAAGAACGTGATTATATTCATGTTCACCTAGGGATTCCAGAAACGGGAGACATGCTCATGTGCATTCCCGGTACCATCGTACAGGGTAAATTCAGGAGAAGTGTACCCCCCTTGGGAGAGGGATTCTCTGCATTTCGGATGGGTAAGGGGGTTGGTGATGATGCACGTACAATTCATCATTCTTGATTCGGTTGCGGAGAAGTTGTTCCAGATCTAATCGCGTGACGAAGTTGGGCGGCTGATTTCTTTCCAACGGGATTCTAGCGCGAGTTTCCCGTGGGCGTGCTCCGCCGAGGTGCCAAGCGGGCGGGGTTGTTGGATACGTTCCTAAGTGGCTCTGGGGACGCGAATCACGTGGTAGTCGCTCTCACGGGGGGTCTTGAGAAAGACGAGTACCTCTTTCTCGCGTTGAAACCATGTCCGTCCGGGCTCGGCGAGCATATCCTGTCGTTCCATCAAATCAGCGATGGTGACATAAGGACGATTTCCTCTGGTCCCTCCGGTCTCTCGTCCCGTCGGCGGGGTAGTTGGAACCTTAGTTGTGGTCGGAGGCGCCATGCTATACGAAGCATTAGGGATGCCGAGCGGCGGCTCGGCCCCGGTGACTGGTGGCGTGACACCCGAAGAGATATTTTCGTTGCCGTGATTAAAGGGTTGTGCGTAGACACTAGAGGAGGCAAGCCCGGCTCTGCCCCGGTGATTGGCGGTGTTACGCTAGAGGGAGTGCATTCGATGTTATCGTAGTCAGCAGTGATGCAAGAACGTTATTGGGAGAGACGCTAACATCGTGGGTGTGTTCTCAGGCTGGTATTCTCGGCAGCTGGCTCCGACTGAGTTCCACCATGTTGGGATTTGACGTTCGAAACGAAATCTGAGTCGGAGTTAGTATTGTAACCGATAGATCAATCCTACCGCTGTGGTCGCCAATTGTTTATGGGTAAAAATCGTTTCCGCCGATTTTGGTAAATTCGGTAGGTGAGTGATAAACTGGTTTAAACCCTAAACAAATGTGTTGGCCGCTCCAGACTTGCTTCGGTCACAAAGTGGAGGAGAAGGGTTGATTTGGGGAGGGAAGCAAAGAAAGGTGTTGAGACCAGAATAATTCTGGGAGAGTCTCGACTTGTATCAGAAAGTGAAAGCTTAGGAAGCTTGCAAGAGATGAAAGCATTTTGGAGATCTTGCAAAGTTTCCTTTTCTGAGAGTGTTGTATTTTTCTCCTGACCGAGACTTGTGTCTGGTGGAAATAGGTAAGACCTATTTATACAAGTCGAGATTGAAACGTACCCTGGCCTCATGAAGGAAGAGAGTAAAGGGTGAAATAATGGGAGGAGGTGGTAACCGCATGGTGTTTATGGGTGAAAACGTTTTCACCATTATTTCCTCATTTATTTGACCGCTTTATTCCTATTCACGCTTTCGTAATGTGAGCGTAGTGTACGCTGCATGCTGTGACCGCCAAATCAAGACCCTGGAAAGCATCCCCGCCTTTGTGTTGATGTCTCGAGTGTTGGTTGCACCTTGAGTGCAAGTGGCGCTGCTAGTGGCGCGTGTGGCATGTGCCAATGGCATGTACTTTTAATGCCTTTGTTGCGGGTTGCACCTTTGAGTGCAAGTGGCAATGCCGAGCTGCTAGTGGCGTGTGTGGCATGTGCCAATGGCATGTGCGGAATGCCTTGGTGGTAGGTTGTACGTTGATTGTTAGTGGCAATACCAGAGCTACTAGTGGCGTGTTTGGCATGTGCCAATGGCGTGTGCGGAATGCCTTGGTGGTAGGTTGCACGGTTTGCAAGTTAAGCTACCAGCGTGGGTTTTGGCATGTGTCAATGGCACGTACGGCCAAGTTTGCCTAGGTTGCACGGCTTGCAAGTTAATTAGTCTACCAGCGTGCGTGTTTGGCATGTGTCAATGGAACGCATGGCCATTAGGGCTACGTCCTGGTAAGAAAAGCTACCAGCGATGCATGTTGGCATGTGCCAATGGCATGCTCGGCCATTAGGGCCATGGCCTGGTAAGAAAAGCTACCAGCGATGCGTGTTCGCATGTGCCAATGGCATGCGTGGCCAATTTGGGTCACGGCCTGGTAGGAAAAGCTACAAGCGATGCGTGTTGGCCTGTGCCAATGGCATGCGTGGCCAATTTGGGTCACGGCTTGGTAGGAAAAGCTACCAATGAGCGTGTTGGCATGTGCCAATGGCATGCGTCGCCAATTTGGGTCACGTCCTGGTAGGAAAAGCTACCAATGAGCGTGTTGGCATGTGCCAATGGCATGCGTGGCCAATTTGGGTCACGGCCTAGTAGGAAAAGCTACCAGCGAGCGTGTTGGCATGTTCCAATGGCATGCTCGGCCATTAGGGCCACGCCATGGTGAGAAAAGCTACCAGCGAGCGTGTTGGCATGTGCCAATGGCATGCTGGGCCATTAGGGCCACGCCCTGGTGTTGGCATGTGCCAATGGCTTGCGTGGCAAATTTGGCCTAGGTTGCACGGTTTGCAAGCCTAGATGCGGGCGCTGCTTAGGCATGGCGCTGCTAGGGCCAAGGTAAGGGTGTTTGGCTTGGCGTGGCGTGACCAGCGTATCTAGGACCAAGGCAGAGTGTGTTTGTTATTGCTCGGCTAGCTTGGGCAAGGTGTGGCTGGCATGATTTGCCATTGGCACGGAGGTACAGCTAGCATGGTTGGCATGCTTTGGCGCGTTTGGTGTGGCTGGGATGATTTGCCATTGGCACGGAGGTGCGGCTAGCATGGTTGGCATGCTTTGGCGCGTTTGGTCTGGCTGGCATGATTTGCCATTGGCACGGAGGTGCGGCTAGCATGGTTGGCATGCTTTGGTGCGTTTGGTGTGGCTGGCATGATTTTCCATTGGCACGGAGGTGCGGCTCGCATGGTTGGCATGCTTTGGCGCGTTTGGTGTGGCTGACATGATTTTCCATTGGCACAGAGGTGCGGCTAGCTTGGGCTAGGTGTGGCTGGCATGATTTGCCATTGGCACGGAGGGGAATTAGGGTTTTATTCGTTGTAACCCTAATTTGAAAAAATACCCCCTATTAATTACTGACTACATGCATTAAATGTTCTAATAAATGTGTCACCGGTGACATTAGGTTATTTGGGGTTTACGATTTTACCCTTTGTTTAAAATCCACCATCAACACCAGCAAAAAACTCTTCTTCTTTTTTCCCGCAAAACTCACTTGGAGCATTTATTCAAAAGGCAAACAAAAAGAATGAGGGGGACTAGGCCAAAACCTCAAAGACAGGAGAAGAGAAGACAAAACAAAAGAAAAAGAACATGATACAAATTATCTAAAACGATAAACCGATTGACTTGATCTCACACTACCCAAGCCGATCGAATAAAATGCGGGGGCTCATTCTACCATTGCGAGCCTGTAGATGCTCCCCACTTAGCTAGTAAATACGCTACAAAGATTACCCTCTCTATAGATATGAGAGTACCCTGAATCGAATTGTCGATAGAAACTTCATACATTTTCCCAATGAACATCTAAATTCCATGGCACCAAAGAATGATCGGATAAAGCACCAATGACATGCATGGAATCACATTCAAACCAAATACGTCTCATGCCTCCGGAAAATGCGATCCCGAAAGCAAAATGGCTCCCCAAAATTCAGCAGTAAACAGAGTTATCCACACCGATGGACTGCGCTAAGCTCCCAACTACTACTGCATTACTATTCCGAAATACCACGCCACATCCAGCTAGCCTGTGATTCCCCAACGAACAACCATCAGCGTTAATTTTGAACCAACCATAAAGTGGAGGTTGCCATTTTACCTCAATGATTTTAAGAGCTTTAACGGCTCTTCCATTCACCTTGAAGAACCTAAGAATGATCAGATCCTCCATTTTATTTCGCATATGACCCTTATTAAGTCCACCTGATTCTTTAATTGATACCTTCAGTTTAGATGTCGCTTGTTCAAATGAAGTTACCACATATTGGAACCTTAGTTGATTTCTAATATTCCATATTAGCCAGATATTATTGATTACCGCCACCCATAACAAATTTTTTATCTGAGAGCTACTATCATAGTTTCGAACTAGAGTAAACATACCTCGGATAGATGTCGCGGTAAGGAGCACATTGAAAATGCTTCCTATCCAGTTCCACAAGACAACAACAAATGAACACTCAAACAAGAGGTGTTGTTGAGTTTCAAAACAACATGGTCTCTGGCAAAGATTATAGCAAGACGCCGTACTAGTTTTAGAAAAAAGCATCACGTCATCAGTCGGAACACGATTGTGAAGGAGTTTTCCTTGTCTCTGGCAAAAAAACTCAGCTGGGTCGTAAGGGTCACTGGTTGGACCGTCCGGGTCACCCGGTTTACTGGTTTTTAAGCATATATACTAGTGTGTGTTAGATCGGACCGTTTTCCTTGTCGGTTCACTGATTTTCCGGTCCAACCGGACGGTCCGGTCCGGTTCTTAAAACATAAGTCTTATGTTGCACGGATTCCAGTTGTTGTTCAACCAATATTCACATTTATGTAAGTGGACGGAGAACTGCATGTTGCACTATGGAAGGATTGCTTCAACGCCAGTTAAGCAATTTTCAGATGCAAATTAGTTCCTAGAAGAAAACTTTACAAGACTACACCATTTGGTCTGATTCTCAATTAGTTCCTAGAAGAGAACTTTACAAGACTACACCATTTTGTCAGATTCTCAAAGCAGCTGGATACACTCAATTAGGATTTTTTAGTAACCCTCTCTCCATATTTCAGGGCTCTAGTCTTTTTTTCTTTTCAGTTTTTTTTTTCTTATTAAATTTGAAGAATAGGACTGCAGTCTTCTAATGAGCAAAATATTCCATCAAAATATGCTACGGGTGTACTCCCCTATTATTCAGCAGTCCATACTAGTGGTTTCAGCAGTTCATACTAGTGTTTTCTATGACGATTTGAGAAACCATATACCAACAACTTACATGGTAACAATGGGTAGAGAAACCACCATATACCAAAAACTTAAATGGTAATAATGGGTTGAGAAACTGAAGGAAATGTTACCCGAGGGAGAAAGCCAAGCAGCTAGTGTCATTGCGCGCGCCATAATGCTAGGAATTTACTTATTACATAGATGAAAAGGAAAAAAAGAAATTGATAAATAAAAAAAAAACTAGTAATAGAAATAGAAAATTACACAACTCCTCGGTGAACCTCTGTTTTTTTTTCTAATTCTGAATCACCACTTCTGTTTTTCCTAATTCTGAATCACCACCTCTGATTACCTCCTTTTCAGCTTTCTTTCTTCTGTAGTCTCGCCACCATTTCTTTACCATTAGGGTTACACAAATAATCCCAATGATATCTAAAAGTACAAGTGCGGATAACTCTAATATACTCAACTCATGAACTGGCCATAGTCGTACTAGACTAGAAGAAGATTTCTCATTATGATCAGTACTGCTAATATTTCTTCTTTTCTTTGATCGGTCGTACTGCTAATATTTCCATCAATTCTTTCCTTGTACAGATTAAAGAACCAATCTGAATTATAAGAACTTTCTTTTAAATCCAGTGTTGCTCTATATATATAACCTTCCTCCTTCACAATAAATCCTTTTTCTTGTTGCTTTTGCTGTTGATTCTTATTTCGGTAAAGATATTTAAGAACTACATCATCAGAATCAGCGAGGTATAAATTACCAGTAGTGTCCAGGTTCAATGTTAGTGGAGTATATAATGAACCTCCAATCTTATTTGACACTACTTTGAAAATCATTTCAGTTCGATACACTCGATACAAATAATCCATAGTGTATACAGCAACTAAACCATCATTCTGTCCAACTGATAACATGTGATTACCAGAGATCAGATCAATACCTGCTTTTAACTTTTGACCTCCAAGGATGGTGTCAGTCGGATAGTCGAAACTTTCCCAAACAATTTGAGATTCTGAACCATATAATACAAAGTTCCCATCATCATGCATCTTTGCATATGATGCCGGTTCTGGCACATCGGGTAGCAAGAGTCTATCTTTGTTGTCTGGTATATTCCGTAGTACGAACTTTCCTTCGTCAGTGAAGAGAATTGAAGATGGTTTGTGTAACGTTAGATCGTTTCGATTGGCTGACCAAACTAGAGTTTTTTGCGATGATTTAACAAACCAGACTCCAACAACATATCGATCACTGCACTTCGGTGAGGAACGTTTACATGGTAACAGGTAGAAACCGAAAGCAATGTTACCCGAGGGAGAAAGCCAATAAGATCTAGTATCATTAGAAGAAGAAGTAGAAAGTGATGAACCTCTTGTTATGTTTCCCGTGTAATTATCACCAGTAGAAGAGGATTCAACGAATAAGAATGGAACAAGAAATAGAACTGAGAATAAGGAGACTACTATTAAACTTCGAAGCTTCATTTTGTTATCGATGATGCCTAATCGATCACTGTTGTTGCTGTTGCTGCTGAAGCATTTGCAAATTGTAGTCTAAGATGGTAGAGAGATTTTAGCGGCGGAATTTGTTTTAAAGGATCTGGACTAAGTCTATATTGGATGGTTTTGAGATCTAGCTGTTGAGAAATTTATGGATATGGGATTTGAAAAACAAGATTTATTCATTAGGATAGACTTTAAAACTTAAAGTAAACTGAATCTGAATATTTTTCCTGATATATCTCTTGCAGGGACTATCACAGCTGAATAAGTGAAAACTACTACTGAAAATGTTGCATATCTGACACTTTATGCTCTCCATCATTTTTTTAAGGGTTGTTGAATTCCTGTTTAAGATTTTCGTTTGATCATATTGGAATTTGTATTATTTCTAACCTACCACAACTTGTGCGGGATTAAAGGCTTGGTTGTTATTGTGCTTGTTATTTCTTCGTAGGAACGGTACATAATTGCAAAATTGTAGCCTGTGAACGGAAGGAAATTGATTCAGAGGGTGTGATACTGGTTTTATTCCAAAGCAGTTTCTAAAATTGCATCCTTAATTTGTTTATGAACACGTGATGGTCAAGGCGGCTGAGTGAACAACTCTGCATTGTTGTCATGCAGGGGGGAGAATAAAGAGATGAACTCTTACTTGTAGAAGCTGCTTCATGCATGCTTTATTGATTTACTAGATCTTAACCCGTGCCGTAACGGCACGGGATGTTTTGTCTCTAATACGATATTGTTCACATTCATCTTGCTTCATTTTATTCGTGAGTAATTATTTTGATATTCAAATAGGTTTTGGGAAACAAAATGGGTTACCTGATCTTTTTTATTTTTTACTTAAGCATGTTATTCCAATTTATTATCTGGACGGAGTAATAATGTTGTGCCAACATGAAAATAACATAAAAAATACAGTTGTTTATGGGTAAAAATCGTTTCTGCCGATTTCGGTAAATGCGGTAGGTGAGTGAGAAGCTGATTCAAACCCTAAACAAATGTGCTGCATGTGAGCACTTTATAGATTCGAGAGATCAATCTGTACAAGTCCGGCCTAAACCAAGAAATGGCCGTTCCAGGACTTGCTTCGGTCACAAAGTGGAGGAGAAGGGTTGATTTGGGGAGGGAAGCAGAGAAAGGTGTTGAGGCCAAATAATTACTGGGAGGGTAGTATCTCGACTTGTATCGAAAGTGAAAGCTTAGGAAGCTTGCAAGAGATGAAAGATTTTTGGAGAGCTTGCAAAGTTGCCTTTTCGAGAATGTAGTATTTTTCTCCCGACCGAGACTTGTTGTCCGGTGGAAATAGGTAAGACCTATTTATACAAGTCGAGATTGAAACGTACCTTGGCCTCATGAAGGAAGAGAGTAAAGGGTGAAATAATTGGAGGAGGTGGTAAATCGTATGGTTTAATGGGCGAAAAACGTTTTTCACCATTATTTCCTTTTATTTCACCGCTTTATTCCTTTTCACGCTTTCTTAATGTGAGCGTAGTGTACGCCGGCAGTCAGACCGCCAAACCAAAACCCCGGAAAGCATCCCCGCTTGTGTTGATATCTCGAGTGTTGGTTGCACCTTGAGTGCAAGTGGTGCCGCTAGTGGCGCGTGTGGCATGTGCGGAATGCCCTTGTTGCGGTTTGTACTCGAGCGTAAGTGGCAATGCCAGAGCTGCTGGTGGCGTGCGTGGCATGTGCCAATGGCATGTGCGGAATGCCTTGGTGGTAGGTTGTACGGTTTGCAAGTTAGGTTACCAAATAGGTGTGTTTTGGCATGTGCGGAATGCCTTGGTGGTAGGTTGCACTAGTTTGCAAGTTAGGCTACCAGCGTGTGTGTTTGGCATGTGCCAATGGCATGTGCGGCCATGTTGACCTAGTTGCAAGTCTTGCAAGCCTAGGGCGCTATGTTTGGCGTGGGCCAAAGGCATAGCGCTTGGAAGTATGGCTTGCGACACGTGTTGGCATGTGCCAATGGCACGTGCGGCCATGTTGACCTAGTTGCAAGTCTTGCAAACCTAGGGCGCTATGTTGGGCGTGAGCCAAAGGCATAACGGCTTGGAAATGTGGCTTGCGGCCATGTTGACCTAGTTGCACGTGTTGGCACATGCCAACACGTGCGGCCATGTTGACCTAGTTGCAAGTCTTGCAAACCTAGGGCGCTATGTTGGGCGTGAGCCAAAGGCATAGCGACTTAGAAATATGGCTTGCGGCACGTGCGCCATGTTGACCTAGTTGCAAGTCTTGCAAACCTAGGGCGCTATGTTGGGCGTGGACCAAAGGCATAGTGGCTTAGAAATATGGCTTATGCACGTGTTGGCATGTGCCAATGGCACGTATGGCCATGTTGACCTAGTTGCAAGTCTTGCAAACCTAGGGCGCTATGTTGGGCGTGGGCCAAAGGCATAGCGGCTTAGAAATATGGCTTGCGGCATGAGTTGGCATGTGCCAATGGCACGTGCGGCCATGTTGACCTAGTTGCAAGTCTTGCAAACCTAGGGCGCTATGTTGGGCGTGGACCAAAGGCATAGTGGCTTAGAAATATGGCTTGCGGACGTGTTGGCATGTGCCAATGGCACGTGTGGCCATGTTGACCTAGTTGCAAGTCTTGCAAACCTAGTGGCGCTATGTTGGGGGGCCAAAGGCATAGCGGCTTGGAAATGTGGCTTGCGCACGTGTTGGCATGTGCCAATGGCACGTGCGCCATGTTGACCTAGTTGCAAGTCTTGCAAACCCTAGGGGCGCTATGTTGGGCGGGCCAAAGGCATAGCGGCTTGGAGATTTGGCATTGTTGCCATGGTGCGCGAGGTGCGGCTTGGTTTGGCATTGTTGCCAAAAGCGGTGCGCATATGCTGCTTGGTTTGGCATTCTTTGCTTATGGTGCGCAGATAGCGTCTTGGTTTGGCATTGTTGCCATGGTGCGCAGAGATGCCTTGGTTTGGCATTGTTTGCCATGGTCTGCCTTGATATCTCGGCTTGGTTTGGCATTGCTTCCATGGTGCGAAGTATGCGGCTTGGTTTGGCATTGCTGCCATGGTGCGCAAAGATGCGGCTTGGTTTGGCATTGCTGCCATGGTGCACAGATATGCGGCTTGGTTTGGCATTCTTTGCCATGGTCGCAAGATCACGCTTGGTTTGGCATTGTCGCCATGGTGCATGATATCTTGGCTTGGTTTGGCATTGTCGCCATGGTCGCGATGTCGGCTTGGTTTGGCATTGGTGCCATGGTGCGCAGATATGGGCTTGGTTTGGCATTGTTGCCATGGTGCGCAATATGTGGCTTGGTTTGGCATTACTTGCCATGGTGCGCAAATATGCGCTTTGTTTTGGAATTAGGGTTCTCCCGTGTCAAAAACCCTAACTGCATTTTGAAGAAAAAATACCCCTATTAATTGTTTACACTGAGTTAAATGCTCTTAGTTAATGTGTTGCGGTAACACTAGGTCATGGGGTTTTACGATTTTACCCTTGTTTAAAAACCACCATCAACATTAAGTCCCCCGCTTAGCTCGGAATGTGGGCTTTGTTGCGAGGTAAGCATAAGATGGTGACAGACTATCAACAAAGAAACCGTAAAGAGAATTGAGGGGCTTGTCTGACCTTTTATAGATAGGATTTGGAATCCTTGCCTCCGGGAGTTTTGCACAAACGGAGGCCGGCACAATTGGTGGGGACAAGAAGCTTGGGCGACGTTGGGAAGTTGGCGTGAGTTGGGAAACTGAGTGTGCTAGCTGGTGAGACCGGCGCGATGTGGAAGCTGTGCGTGCTTATAGGCGTGTCCTGGGAAATTGCGTGTGCTGGCTGGTGGGGCCTGGCGCAATGTGGAAGTCAGTGCGTGCTTGCGGGCGTGACCGATGTAAACAAGGAGGGAGTTTCTTCCGATAGCAAAGTTTCCTTATCTTGCTTTCCTTCACGTGCGGCTTCCATTAGGCATCATCCATGCCAAAAATCGAAGCATTATGTCTTTCATTGCTCCCTTTCCTTTTTTAAGGTTCCGTATTCATACCCAACGCGAATGTGTCGTCTCCCTTGTTTGAGAAGGGGTTCTTCCCCTGATTCCCCTTTTCCTTTGCTTTGCCCGGTGCGTTTTATTCTTCTCCTTTGTTCACGCCATCCTCTTTTTATATGTGTATAAACAGGGATGGCACTTGATTATCTTTCCGTTTCTTGCAGCGTATGATGAGATCTTCCAGAGACGGCCGTGCCTTTAACTTTTGGAAAAGGACTTCAGAATCGGTGGAGATCGATCTTCTTCTCTTGAGGAGGTATTGGTTGGGGTTGAATCTTTGTTCCGTGAAGCTAACGAAATTATTAAGGACTTCCTTCCATCTATCCTCACGAAGAACAGTGCATGTTCGGACTCTCTTGGGTTCAAGTGGACGCGGAGGAGAACGCCATGATTCTTGATTTTGGTGTGAATGAATCAAAAAACTTCCTTCGAAGTGTCGATGAGAAAACTTTCGAAGGAGTACATGATAGAAGCGACAAACCTTTGAAGTTGATGTCAAAAATGTTATTGATGATAAATGAGGGGTCATGGTGGCATATCTTTGGAATAATTGTCGGGGGAGGACACCGCCTGATGTGGGCGCCGGGATGGGATGTTGAGGTTGCCGCTGCTACAACCGCTGAATGGAACCTTTGTTTCCCAAAGGATTGCCGGGAAATGCTTGAAGATAGCTTTGCCGGAAGAGACCTCAAGGCTCCATCCTTCGAGGGCTAGTTCCCCTTTTGTTTTTCTCGTTAGCTGCTTAGTTCCCCGATGTTTTTTTTTTTGTAAACACATCTTTCCCTTCTTCTTCATCAAGAAACCTTTTGTTTCATATATATATATTTTTTGAAAAGGGTTGTTGTATGATGGCCCCGTAATGGTTTTCTTCTGGTTCTTCGATGTATTTCTCCGATATCTCAAGGATTCGCTCGGGAAGAGATATATTTATTTATTTTATTTTATTTTTTTGACGAAAAGGAGATCTCCAGGAAAAAATACAAACGGTGTATTCATCCCGGGGAAGTACAAATATTAAGAGGAATGATTTAAAGGAAGTACTTGAAAAGGAGTGATTGGGAAGTACGGCATTTAGGGATTGGGTTCCTTGAGCCATCGCGAGTGAACTATCACGCCTTCGGTGTGTGTCGGTATTGATGAGCTTGCAATATCCTCCCAAGAGGGTATCCGCAACTGTGCACAGCCCGCCTTCACCTTCCTCGGGCAAATCCATCTTTACCTGTTCCTCCCAACTTGAAACGAGCTTTCCTTAACCACTATATCTCCGATTGAAAACGGGTTCGGGACGTCGTGTAACCATTTGAGCCTTGGCTTCCTTGGTTTCGCTAGAAGCTTCCAAGCTTCTTGCAAAGTGTTCGAATGGTCCAGCTCCCCATTCACATTTTTTGACAGCGTTTGTGTCGGTTGTTGCGCCGAGTCCCCATGACGAAATGGGGGAAGAAAAGGCCTGGTTGCGAGAAAGGTTGCTCGGTCAGACTTACTTGCATTTGAAAATCATGGGATAGCGCCAACGGGTCCTCTCCGGACGCTTGGGTTCCTTCAATAGTTCGTTGATGTGATAACCCGTGGGACAATTTGTTAGGAATCCCTTCGGGCAGGGATGTCGGCAGAGGTGTACGTCCGGTTTGCTTTGTTTTCGAGCATCCACAAGCGTCCCAAAATCATGTCATGATCTAGTTCTTTGACAATGTGGAACTTGTCAGGCGTTATAGCGTCTCCCATCTCGATCTCTAGGTTGATGTAGCCATGCGCGTTCAATGCCGCTCCTCTCAAACTCTTAATCACAGACGGAAATAAGTAGCGTCTTGTTTTGTAAATCCACGTGCCTTTAGTGTCTTGAAAGTAATGATGTTGTGGTCGAGGTCGTGTCGATGAGCGTGTCGTCAAATTCGTTACCTCTCAAACGGACGTGGTCGAGCGGTCCCCGTTCTCCGCTTCGCTTGTTTGGGAAGCTTGGGCCCTTGGCGTGGATTTCGAGGGGAGAAAAGCCGTTTGCCGGATACAACACGATTGAGAGCTGCGAAAAATATCTTGGCGCTGAACCTTGAAAGATAGAGAATTTCACATACATGTCGCATCATGGACCGTATACGATCTCGTGCACGAGTCCCCAGGAGGAGCCGCAGTTTCTTATTGGGAGTGGGTCTCGATGCACTCTTTCGTCTCCTAGTTGGAGTTCTCCCTGCTTCTATCCTTTCTTTGAAAATATGCTTTAGTCTTTGCAATCGCTAGTCGGGTGGTGAATGAACCCGTGGTAATGGCATTATTTGGGGTTTGCCATCTCACTTTAGTTGGTGGACGTCGGCGGTGGCAACTCGATGACATCATCTTGAACCCGAGGCTTCTAGGAGGTCAATCACCTCCTCGATGGGGAACGGGAAATCAAGGATATTTCCTACGGCCTCACGATGCTGCACGGGGTTTTAGTGGCGATCTTCCGTTGCGAGGGTTCCGCTGCGCCGGCGCTTCACGTTTCGGCTGGTGGCTCGTAGTTGCGGCTTTCCTTTTTCCTCTTTCGTTCACTATGTTCACGGAGGATGAGCCGCATTAAATTGTTTGCCGATGAGGCGTCTACTCCCGCGAGTTTCACGTGCGTCTTCGCCCGAGTTGGCCTAGTCCTTTCCGGTAATGGGCGGTGTCATGTTGTCGCAGATCGGTCGGGCTGCCTCATGGAGTTCGGAGAATGTTTGGAAACGCAAGTTTTCTAGCGGGCGCTGTAGATTGGGACCATACCGTTGATGCATGCGTTTACCAATTGTTGCTCGGTCCACGTTTGGGTCGTGATGGTCGAGTGCTTGAACCCCCGAACCTTTGACGAAATCATTCGGATGTTCGTTATCCCACTGGTACATTCTCCCGAGGTCCGAAAAGGTAACTTGTTCAGACACGAAGAAATACTTCTGTGAAACGCGGTGACCATGCTACTCCATTTAGGAATGTTGTTCGGTGGGATGTTTGTTGTACCATGTATACGCCCTTCCTAAGTGATTTTGAAAATTCCCTTAAACAAAGAACGTGATTGTATTCATGTTCGCCCAAGGATTCCGAGAAACGAGAAACATGTTCGCGTGCATTCCGGTACCATCGTACATGGTAAATTGAGGGAAGAGTACCCCCTTGGGAGAGGGATTCTCCGTATTTCGGATGGGTAAGGGGTTGGTGATGATGTACATCGAACTCATCATGCTTGATTCGGTCGCGTAGGAGTTGTTCCAAATCTTCTCGTGACGAAGTTGAGTGGTTGATTTCTCTCCAACGGACTCGGTGCGAGCTTCTTCATCCGTGGAGGCGTGTCCTGCCGAGGTGCCGGCGTCAAGGTTGTTGGAGATGCCCCTAGGTGTCTCTGGAGGATGCGACTCACGGGGTAGTCGCTCTGTCAGGGTTTTGAGAAAGGTGAGCACCTCTTTTTGTGTTGAAGCCATGTCTGTCTGGGCTCTGGCGAGCGTCTCTTGTTGTTCCATCAAATCGGCGATGGTGACGTAAGGGCGACTTCCTCTGGTCCCTCCGGTCTCTCATCCCGTCGGCGGGGTAATTGGAACCTTAGTTGTCGGAGGCGCCATCTTTGGAAGAAGCATTCGGGGTCGTGGTGGCGGCCCTAGCTCTGGTGAATGGGGCGTGACACCCGAAGAGATATTCTCGTTGCCGTGATTAGAGGGTGTGCGAGAGAGACGCTAGAGGAGGCAAAGGGCTCTGGCCCCCGTGATGGCGGTGTTACACTTAAGGGAGTGCATTCGATGTTGCTGTTGTCAACTGGTGAAGTAACAACGTTATGGGGAGAGACGCCAACATCAGGGATGCGTTCTGCGCTGATGTTCTCGGCGGCCGCTCCAGATCTGAGTTCCACCATGTTGGGATTTTATGTTCGGAAACGAAATCGGGAGTTGGTATTGTAGCCGATAGATCAATCCTCCCGTGTGGTCGCCAATTGTTTATGGGTAAAATCGTTTTCGCCGATTTCGGTAAATGCGGTAGGTGAGTGAGAAGTCGATTCAAACCCTAAACAAATGTGCTGCATGTGAGCACTTTATAGATTCGAGAGATCAATCTGTACAAGTCCGGCCTAAACCAAGAAATGGCCGTTCCAGACTTGCTTCGGTCACAAAGTGGAGGAGAAGGGTTGATTTGGGGAGGGAAGCAGAGAAAGGTGTTAAGGCCAGAATAATTCTGGGAGAGTGGTATCTCGACTTGTATCAGAAAGTGAAAGCTTAGGAAGCTTGCAAGAGATGAAAGCTTTTTAGAGAGCTTGCAAAGTTGCCTTTTCTGAGAGTGTAGTATTTTTCTCCTGACCGAGACTTATTGTCTGGTGGAAATAAGTAAGACCTATTTATACAAGTCGAGATTGAAACGTACCCTGGTCTCATGAAGGAAGAGAGTAAAGGGTGAAATAATGGGAGGAGGTGGTAACCGTATGGTTTAATGGGCGAAAACGTTTTTCACCATTATTTCCTCTTTTATTTGACCGCTGTATTCCTTTTCACGCTTTCTTAATGTGAGCGTAGTGTACGCTGCATGCTTGTGACCGCCAAACCAAAACCCCGGGAAAGCATCCCCCAGTTTGTGTTGATATCTCAAGTGTTGGTTGCACCTTGAGTGCAAGAGGTGCTGCTAGTGGCACGTGTGGCATGTGCCATTGGCATGTGCGGAATGCCCTTGTTACGGGCTGTACCTCGAGCGTAAGTGGCAATGCCAGAGCTGCTGGTGGCGTGCGTGGCATGTGCGGAATGCCCTTGTTGCGGGTTGTACCTCGAGCGTAAGTGGCAATACCAGAGCTGCTGGTGGCGTGCGTGGCATGTGCCAATGGCATGTGCGGAATGCCTTGGTGGTAGGTTGTACGGTTTGCAAGTTAGGTTACCAGCGTGTGTGTTTGGCATGTGCGGAATGCCTTGGTGGTAGGTTGCACGGTTTACAAGTTAAGCTACCAGCGTGTGTGTTTGTCATGTGCCAATGGCATGTGCGGTCATGTTGACCTAGTTGCAAGTCTTGCAAGCCTAGGGCGTTATGTTTGGCGTGGGCCAAAGGCATAGCGGCTTGGAAGTATGGCTTGCGACACGTGTTGGCATGTGCCAATGGCACGTGCGGCCATGTTGACCAAGTTGCAAGTCTTGCAAACCTAGGGCGCTATGTTGGGCGTGAGCCAAAGGCATAGCGGCTTGGAAATGTGGCTTGCGGCACGTGTTGGCATGTGCCAATGGCACGTGCGGCCATGTTGACCTAGTTGCAAGTCTTGCAAACCTAGGGCGCTATGTTGGGCGTGAGCCAAAGGCATAGCGACTTAGAAATATGGCTTTTGGCACGTGTTGGCATGTGCGGCCATGTTGACCTAGTTGCAAGTATTGCAAACCTAGGGCGCTATGTTGGGCGTGGACCAAAGGCATAGTGGCTTAGAAATATGGCTTGCGGCACGTGTTGGCATGTGCCAATGGCACGTGCGGCCATGTTGACCTAGTTGCAAGTCTTGCAAACCTAGGGCGCTATGTTGGGCGTGGGCCAAAGGCATAGCGGCTTGGAAATGTGGCTTGCGGCACGTGTTGGCATGTGCCAATGGCACGTGCGGCCATGTTGACCTAGTTGCAAGTCTTGCAAACCTAGGGCGCTATGTTGGGCGTGGACCAAAGGCATAGTGGCTTAGAAATATGGCTTGCGGCACGTGCGGCCATGTTGACCTAGTTGCAAGTCTTGCAAACCTAGGGCGCTATGTTGGGCGTGGGCCAAAGGCATAGCGGCTTGGAAATGTGGCTTGCGGCACGTGTTGGCATGTGCCAATGGCACGTGCGGCCATGTTGACCTAGTTGCAAGTCTTGCAAACCTAGGGCGCTATGTTGGGCGTGGGCCAAAGGCATAGCGGCTTGGAGATTTGGCATTGTTGCCATAGTGCGCAGGGTGCGGCTTGGTTTGGCATTGTTGCTTGCGGTGCGCAGTATGCGGCTTGGTTTGGCATTGCTGCCATGGTGCGCAGTATGCGGCTTGGTTTGGCATTGCTGCCATGGTGCGCAGTATGCGGCTTGGTTTGGCATTGCTGCCATGGTGCGCAGTATGCGGCTTGGTTTGGCATTGCTGCCATGGTGCGCAGTATGCGGCTTGGTTTGGCATTCTTTGCCATGGTGCGCAGATATGCGGCTTGGTTTGGCATTGCTGCCATGGTGCGCGTTATGCGGCTTGGTTTGGCATTGCTTCCATGGTGCGCGGATATGCGGCTTGGTTTGGCATTGCTGCCATGGTGCGCAAAGATGCGGCTTGGTTTGGCATTGCTTTGCCATGGTGCGCAGATGCGGCTTGGTTTGGCATTGTCTCTTGCCATGGTGCGCAGATGCGGCTTTGTTTTGGAATTAGGGTTACGTGTCGAAAACCCTAACTGGTATTTTGAAGAAAAAAAAATACCCCTATTAATTGTTTACACCTGAGTTAAATGCTCTTAGTTAATGTGTTGCGGGTAACACTAGGTCATGGGGTTTTACGATTTTACCCCTTGTTTAAAAACCACCATCAACAACAGTAAATAAAATTTTTCCCCATTTATTGTTCCATCATACATAATTTCAAACTTCAAAAAGAATATTTCATCTAACAGTACATATACCTAAACTGCCAATCCAACTCCATGATGTTTATGAATACATTTGTTCCGAAATTATTGATAACTAAGGCTTTAAGGAGTGAAGCAAAAACCCATAATATTTTCCCTACTATAGATAAACACTATTTATTTATTTTTTTACAAATGTGAGAGTTATAAAAATGAAGAACCCTTGGCTATTAGAAGGCTGAGATATACACATGTGAGTTGAAAAAATAAACTTATAATAGTAAATCAAAACATGTGTAAGATTCTTTCTCAATCATATTGATAACATAAAATTGAAGAATTTCGTGGATAAAAAGATTTCACACCAGCTATGCTAAGTAGTGCATGAATGACGTTCTCACATCTAGTGTTACTCAAGTAATTTGGAGTTTTAAAGAGCATAGTCATATTGATATTTGTATCTACATAAATTCAACTAACCTTCCGGAGAAAAATTATTAGTTTCAAGGTAGAGCCGACACAAACTTATGTCGCCTTCAATGTATACATCACACATTGGGTTTAATCGGCCTTGAGATTAAACAAATACCCCAACATTAGTCAAATAATGTCTACAAATACGGGATCGAAACAAAGTGCTAACGGGAAAAAATGAGAGACTAACATCAGTTCTACAAAGAAAATACCCTATATGTATCAAAGTTTGTTAACCAAACATGTATTCAAATTAAAAAGTCATCAACTTAACACAAAAATATAAAAGAACCCAAGTTAAATCAATACTTGCATAAACAAAACTTATAAGAGAATTTTGTAATTATCAAATACCTTTAAAATCACTATTAGAGATTTAATTGCATGCCTCGTTAAAAACTACGGTGGGACGAAATCACCAGATTAATCTGTAAAAATTTACTGGATATGTAGCAATTCGAGAAGTTTACACTGGTGGTGATGCGCTCCATCTAAGTGTTGATCGATTGATTATTTTTTTTTAGAAGGTTTCGGTTTTCATTGGAGAAACCGAGAGGGGAGCGTTTCATTATACTCACTATCATTCGTAAATCCAAGACCAACTCGCCCTCTCGCTATGGGATCTCAATACAACCTTAGATTTATCTATTGGACGGAGAAACCTTGATACTAAATATGTAGTTTTTAGTGTTATTTATTATATAACGTGACATCCAAATGTTTTTTTCTTCTTCTTAATTTTCATGTATTTTAACCGAGTTTATATTAGCATTAAGGCGATCAACCACATTTCTAATTTATAGTGTTATCCTTTTGTAGCAGCACATAATTAACATAGTCAATTACTACTCATCAAAACCGGCCAGTACCACAAACCACCAGATATCACTTCTTTCTCCACCACCACCATTTTCCATCCCTCGTAGAATATTGGGCACACTTATAACTTTTAATCCCACACGTCATGTATAAAGTTCATATTTAACAAACCTAGGTCATCAATTAATTAATTCAACTATATGTTTTTTGTTAATACTGAAAATCATGCGTACGAACGGTTACCAAAGATAGCAGTGGTACCAAAAACAACCATTTTGTCTTATATTATTTGGTATCATCCCAAAAGTATTTGTTATCCGCCTTTTTTGATCGTGTCAAAAACAACCAACTATACTTTTCACAATACAATGTTACCCGTCATGTAAAAAAAATTATTATTTTTGATTCAAAAGGAAAAAAACCAATACTACCGCCATTAAAACCATCCAACGCCACTATTTCTTCCACCAAAACTAATGCTACCGCCTCCACCACTTAGTAACACCTTCCACCGCTTCCACCACTTACTTCTTCCTCTACTACTACCACCACCACCACTAATATCTATTGAAATAATTTTTGTCAAAATTATTTTTTATTGATGGAGATATGTATTAATATTAATTAAGGAATATTTATGATGTAAAATTAATAAATCATTTATCATGAGAAATTAATGAGACATCAATTAATAAAACACTTATACTAATTAATATTTAAGTTGAACAAACCATAACCATAGATTTATCTTCTCTCTAGACAAATCACTTATACTAATTAATATTTAAGTTGAACAAACAACCACTGTTGATTTATCTTTTCTATCAATTCCAACCAAGGTGGAACAATGGTTAGAGGCCACTCTTATGACACAATAGGTCATGAGTTCGAACCTCCCTGTTAGAATTTTTGAAATTCCATATCTTGACTTGAGTATTCATTTTTAATTCATAATATTGTAATGAACACCACGTTATTCATTTTTAATTCATAATATTGGAATGAACACCACGTGTGCGACTTTTAGGGTGTGGCACGGAGGACCACAGCCTTTGATTTATCTTTGCCAAGGATAAATCCTGACCACCACTCGAGATAGGCAAAGTTAGCCAAACTCTGTTTTATACTATTGATGGAAGAATATCAAGACTTAAAAATCGATCATTTTGGGTTAACAGAACTTAATTAGGCCAACATGGACAAAACCAATTGAATTAAGAATTTTGATAAACCAAGCTAGCTAGGATTACAAAATGAAATTCTTCTAAAACAAAAAAACAGTAAACTTATCATAAAAATGTTTTACCAATGTCGAACCCACTTTGCTTTATAATCCACGTTGAACCCGTTTTTCAACATCTCTGAGCTCCTCATCTCGTTTACATTTTAGGCTGCACCATGTGCATGCGCCAAACAATGCTAGTAACGCTGTCAGGAATAGAATTAAGGAAATATTGTCACTAGTCCAGAAATAATAAGATGACCATATCCGTTGTCTTTAAAGAGATTTTATATCACCCATTCCATCAATTCTTTCCTTATATATACATCAAAATGAATTTAACGGCTCTGTATATATAAACCTTACCTACATTTTCATCATCATTTTGCTGCTTTTTGGCTTCGTAAAATACTCGAAGCACCACATTATCAGAACCTATCAGATATGTAGGAGTAGAATCTCGCAACAGTTATATCTTAGCGAAGTTTTAACTAAAGGATGATTGCGAAGGTCATCGCAGAGTGTTAGAGAAGTGATGTAGCGAGTGACGTCAGCTTAGTCATAAGGAAAATGTGAAGATTTTGCGAAGATCGGGATTACCTTGCGAAGAAAACCCTTGTAATCCTGCGAGAACGACACAGATCAGATCCGAAAATAAAGGCTGGCTTAGTTGTCATCCACTATGTAATATCCTATATAAAGGACCAAGCAAAGTCGAGAGGAGAGAGACCTTTTTAGAGAGTTAGAGGAGAACAAATAGGAGAGAGAAAGTCCAGAGTTATTTTGATTTCCTTGTATTCTTATTACTTTTTTAAGATTCATCAAAAAGATAAATAAAGCTTTGTTAATTGATCATGGAATTTGGTTAGAATAGTGTATAATCTTGGAGGGGTGTGGTTGTAGGAAATCCTGCAGCCACATATTGGCGCTAGAAACGGGGAGAGATTTGAGGAAGGTTTTTAGAGATTGGTGAATAATTTGTGAAATTGGTAAGAGGTCACTAAAATTGAAAAGATGGTAAGGAGAAGCACAAGAATTGCAGGAAGGAGGAGAAAGGAAATGGGAGAATCTTCTTGGATGGGAACAAGAAACGAAGGAGAAGAACGAATTCAACTCCCAATTCAGCAGACACCAATACAAGGTGGAAACATTGATTACGATAGAATCAGTGTACACACTTGGAGGACGGACTCAACAGAGGGAATAGAAGAAACACGGAAATTGAGGCGAGTAGAAGGAAGAATAATCCATGGAGAAGAGGCGAATGAAACACTAGAGACACTAAGACATAGGATATTTGAAGAAAGGAGATTAGAAGCAGAAGAACGTGCAAATTTAACACGACAAAATCATGAGTTGAGAATGGAAAATATAAGGCTACATAATACAAGATCGAGAAGTACTACAAGATCAAATTCAAGACCGATTAGAAGAGAAGCAAGACAAAACTCGCTTGAAGTAGGTATTGTTGAGGACATTCAAGAAGAGGTGCAAAATCTTGATGGTGGACATCATGGAGAGAGAGAAATAGCTGAAGATCGCTATATCCAACGCGGAGAAAATTATCACATTGAACAAAATGATAGAGATCAGAGAGATGAGCAATGTCATGGACGAAGTAATCAAGATGGTGAAGAAAACCGGGAAGAAGGAGCAAGGATATTATATGGGAGAGAAATACAAAGGAATCGACAAATAGTGGAGGATGAGATTCAGAGGCAAAATGCCTAACAAACACGTATAGCTTGCGAAAGAGAAAGAAGAAGGGAAGAAATTGAAGAACAAGAGTTTCAGGAGGCTATACGTCAGAACAATCATGATAACCGGGAAAGAAGGCGCGAACGGATTCGCAACAACGATAATATTAATGAAGAAGAAGATAGAACACGGGGAAGGATTGAAAGGCGAGAAAGAAAAATAGCGAGGAATGAACCAGGGCGCAGAGGAGAAGATGAAAGACGCAACCATGTGCGAATGCATGAAAGGGATGAAAGAGAAGATCGTAGAGAGCGGCGAGAAGAAGAAAATGAAGAGGAATTACAAAATCTCGCAAGGCAAGATAAACATGAACGTAGAAGAAGAGATGCAAGATTAAAGAGACCAATGGACCAAGGGTCAGGCACGAATGAACAAATTTTAAGAGAATTGGCAGAGATGAGGGGAATGCTCAGTAATAGAAGAGAAGGAGGTAGAAGACAATTGGATGAAGCAATAGGGGAAGCCGCGAAGACGCCGTTTACACAAGAAGTACAATTAAGGGAATACCGCAAAAATGCAACTTACCTACATTAACCAGCGTCTTTGATGGGACAACTTGTGTCGTTCAACATATCAAAGCTTACGTGAGATGCATGCTGCAATGGGAGAACCATGACGATGTGTTGTGCAAATACTTTGCATCAAGCTTAACGGGAGAGACGTTAAAATGGTTTAAAGGATTTCCAAAGGATACCATAGCATCTTTTAATCAACTACAAACGGTATTCTTAGGAGCTTACATAAGTAGTAATTCATTACGTCCTGGTATTGAATATGTATTTGGATTGAAACAAAGAATTAGCGAAAGTTTGAAGCTTTTAACTATGGGGTGGAAGACAATGTGTAGTAACATGGCTGGCCGTGTGGATGAAAGATACCTTATTTTATCATTCATTAATGCAATGTTCGCAACAAATCTGTTGTATGTTCAAATATTTAGAATCAAGAATACTATCACAATGACTGAGTTGCGAGAGTTCCAAGAGGAATACATTGATCTTGAGGAGAGACAAAATGATATTAAGTAGTACCCAGTTGCGAATACAAGCCCAACAATTGCGAATGCCAGCTTATTGCCCAGATTAACAAACACAGTGGCGAGTACTTCGCAAGATTTGCAAAAAGAAATAGAAATCCAAGGTCAACAAAAGTTGGTTGCGATGGGAAGTCGAGATCAAGAAGAGTTCGAGAAAGATATGAGGTTCTATAATCGTGGCGGAAATAACAAGATTCAGAGACTTGATCAACCTCAAGAAACTTATGGAGGACAGAAGAATAACTATCAAAGGGGACAAGGATATAACAGGATAGTATGGGAAGAAATAATAGTGCCTCATTTAAATGCTAGTGTGGAAAAGATATGGGAAGCCATAATTTTGATGGAAAATATCCCATCACCTTGGAACATGGGGAAGGAGCCACCACCGAAATACAGAACTCATGAATTCTGTTCATATCATCACTTTCATGGACATCTCACAAATGATTGCAGAAATATAAAGAGAATTATCCTTAAAATGATAGACCAAGGCAAGTTGGACCATTTTCTGATAAGACAACGCAACCTTTACCATTACCACCACCACCAGAAGATCGCAGAGCAAATGCAGCGAAAAGAGAAGATACATTTTTAATTGAAGTCGAATCGAAAGCAAAAAACTTATTCTGCAATCATATTGTACATTCATACAAAACAATAGAGGATTTTCATGATAACGTTCTGAGCAGAGTGTTCGCAAGAGATGTTGACGGTAAATAAATTATGAATATTGCGTAAGTCTCGCCACTAAAAGAATGACAAAAACATCCTATTTCCTTTACAGCCGAAGAAATTCCCTAAGGAGGAGAAATGCATGATAATCCTTTAGTGGTAAAGTTAGACATCAACTCGAAGCCAAAGGTAGATGAAGATTGTCAAATGGTAATGAAAAAAAGAAGCTAAAAACACAAAGAAAATACCTTATCTCATAATAAAAATTGATTTTCCTGCCCTCTCCCAGGCGAAATCTTCAATTATACTATCCAAATTAATGTTATGTAACATCTCAATCTCAATAGATAACATTGCTAACCCATTCAATCTTTCTTGTGACATCATCGACAAAAGATAATTCTTGATTAACTTCAACTTCGAAAAACTTCGTTCGGCCGAGCCGATCAGAATCGGAATTGTTAATAAGATTCGGTATGCTATAAACGCATACGAATAGCAACCTTCCCTATCTTTTAAGAAATTCGATTCTTCAATTGCTTTACAGGTTTGGGCAGGCATATAACTTCAATTCTTGCCCTATTGGTTCTTCATTTTACTTATGTGCATTTTCATCATTCTCCAACAAATCACATTTGCTTCCATCTCATTGACCAAAATTTCCCATTCTTCATCACTGTCATTCATTATTTCTTCATGGATGTTATTATTTGAAACCAAATATTTATTCATCGCTCTTCGTAGAGAATTCTTAAGTTTTTCAGCTCTTTCCTTCATCTTTTTTTTTAGAAGCACCACTCTTGCATTTTGTTCTTCTATATGGACCCATGATTGGAATCAATGTTTGATCACTTCAAGAATTCAGAGATACAAAGCCTGTTCACAAACAAGCCAATTTTGTACGTCCATGTCAATTAACTAACAATTGAAATTTAACAATCACCCATTTGACAACAATAATAATACAACATAAACTAATTCTAACTAAAGAGTAAAAACTTAAAAATTGAATTGAATCAGAATTGGGCAATACATGAAATCAATAAATTGCAATATAATAAGCACTCTTTATATACAATAACTAATGAATTGTGAAATAAAAAATAGAAACAAAAGAAAGAGTTAGACTATTGATCGCAACTTACCTGATTACAGTAGTTTAATCTTCTACTTCTTTTTTAATTAGAGGCCGGTCGGACAAAACCCTAAAACTTTCATACACAGAGATAATAGAAAAAGGGGAAAGAAATAGTTGTAGTCAAAACCCATAAATCCAAACTTAATTTTAATCACCAAAACGGAATATTCCGTGATCCTCTACTCACAGCCTGACACAAACCAAAATTTTTCCAAGGGCGTAAAACATAACATATACCAACCAACATATAATTTGGGGGCCCCTAAGATTTGGGGGCCTTAGGCATTGCCTAGCTGGCCTATAGCCAGTGACGGCCGTGCTCGAATCTCTTTTTTGCACTCCCTCTAACAAAAATCTAATGAAATAACTAGCTAAATTTATCCCTACAAGTTAGGATAACCTCCCACTTGATAACTGACCAACTGACTAGTAAAACCAATTCAAAATAACTAAACAGATAAAACTAGATCCTAAGCGTGCATGTATGATGCACGTCAATTTTTATTCGTTTTATATTTTGTTAGCCAGTTAGCCTCCAAGTCAGATGTCCTTTCATATCATAAACCCCAAAAAACACTTTCCTCTAGAAAAATCAAAAAATTAAAGTTAGCCTCCAAGTCGGATGTCCTTTCGTATCATAAACGTAGAATCCATAGTTTTTCGTGGGTAAAATAATTCCTTCGATATAATTAGAATCCATAGTTTTTTAGTGAGTAAAATAATTCCTTCAATACAATATACTCGATCTTTACTATAACTCATCTTCCTGCATCCAACATGGCCAGTAGTTTTGGCTGCTCAGACATAACTTATCATCTATGAGCCTTTGAGGTTCCCTGATGAGTCGCAAATAATCTGGTGCTGACGATTTTTGGTTGATATCGAACACCTAAAAATTTTTCACTTTTACCAAAATTCTTCCTCCGGAAAAATAAAAGAAAACACCAATCGAATTTCAGCCTATAAAACCCTATGCTTGGAATTCAGTAATTTTGACTCAGTTTGATCTTTGTTCTTGATGGGGAATCTAGACAATCTCCCAGTAGAGGTCGCTCTAAATATTCTCAAGCATTAAACATCGATTCAGTAATTCAATCTCCCAGTACAGGTCGCTCTAACTATACCTTTATGGATAATAATTTGTAAATTTTAGAAATCATTTATCTCTCAAACTATACCATAGATTTTCATAAATTTTTTGCCGTTGAAAATCATTTTAAAACACTTACGTAACGAGTATAAACATGAATATAAAATTATACATATTTCTTATGCAATAATTCTTTTCAGCCCACCCGTAAATCCCACTTTCAAACCCACCGGCTGACGTGGCTTGACAATTTGGTTTCTCTGATCTCCTTTTTCTTCTGACTCATTTTTTTATATTCTCCGATTCTTTTTTCTTTTTCTTTTTTTCCATTAATGGTTTAGATTGAACCGGAAGACAGAAAAGCACGGGAGGAGAAAGAGAAATGGTCTCATCGAAACGATGCTAAATATGATCATGGCTTCTTCATCCCAAACCTTAATCAGATCTGCTTGAATCCTATCAACTCCAACATCACAATTTCAACTTCCCGAATCAATTGAACAGACGAAGAAGGATGCAAAAACTACTCCGATCTAAGTTAATTAATTATATCTCTCTTTTCAATCACTATTATTGATTCATGATCTCAGGAAGAGCAGTTGCAATTTTTTGGTTATTCAAATAGAAGATTAACTTCATGCTCAAATTGTTCTTTAATTTCTTTCAGTTGTTCAAAGCTAAACTTGTCCATGTACATAAGTTACAGTCACTGGTCAGTAGTGACTTTTCTCAGCAAAAGATGAATCTCAGTGTGTAAAACAAAGTTATTTAATCTAATTTACATTATTGAGGATACATTTGCATTTTCTTATGTCGGTTCTATTAACAAAAATTTCAGAATGTATATGTGTTTTTGATAACGGCCTTAAGCATATGATCGATCATCCATAATTTATTTATTTTGAAAGGGTACTTTGTCTTCATCCTATTCATCGCAACTTCGTCACCTTTAGCACCCAGAATCGGGTACTTTGTCTTAATCTTGTTCATAATCAAAAAGCTTCTCCTCGTATGCACCGTTAAGTTTTCAACAGTATACTTTGATGTCCATTTTCAATTTCGCTTACAATATTTGTTAAAATTGAGAAATCTGAGGGTTATCTGGAATTGGAATTGAAGAGAAAGAAGCAAAGAAAAGATTAAAAAAAAAAAGACCCTAGCGAAACCCTAGAACTGTCGGTTTAACAAAGCAAAGAGACACATCAGCTAGGAACAAAAAATAAACAAGCCAATTAGATCAATCCACGTCAGTTGTGGGTTTGAGAGTGGGATTGTCTGGTGGGCTGAATAGAATTACTGTTTCTTATGATACCGATAATCAATCAAAAGGGTAGTTTTAGAGATATCCCCTTAATTAGTGAAATAGGTCAACTAATAATGGGACAAGATCTTATACCAAGTAGGTCATCTAATGGTGGGACGGAGGGAGTATATGTATCTTAAAATCAATTTTTAGTAAATATCTCATAAGTCCTTCGGTAGACGGGACGGAAACACTTGTGGTTGCAGTCCGTCCATTAATCCTACAAAATGGGTAAGCAGACTGGACCGTTTTAAAACATGTACTGTAGATAACTCCAGGATAGTCCGTTCATATAGAATTTCGTCGTTGATACATACTTTTGCCGCCGCAGTCTCTGAAACCCTAAACTCTTCAAAAACAAAAGTAGGTAGGATTGGATGGGGAATTTGGACAGTCTCCCAGTAGAGATTATTCTAGACATTCTCAAGCGTTTACACATTGATTCAGTTATTCATTACAGATTAGTAGCAAGAAGATGGAATTATCTTGTTTATCATCGTCTTCTCGATTACCGTAAGCTTTAGTTTTCTTGTAAGAATACAAATACTCACTTGACTTTTCTTTTAAATAATCTCAGGAATTGCTAATACTTGTTCTTCGCATTGGTAGTCAAAGAAACTCTAGTGGAGTTGGAGCGGGAGGCGAAGGAAATTAAATCTCAAATTGATCCGGAATTGTCATTTTTTTTCAGAAGCCTTGAGGTAATTGATCCCTAATCTATGAGTTATCTTTTATTGATTAATCCTGAGGGTTATACTCAAGTTTGTAATCATTTCAGGAGATTATGGAGTTCATCAAGCAAGGCATTGTCAACTCACAGAAGAATTCTGGTGGACTCTTCGGTAGGACAAACTTGTTATTTTCGCAAGTAGTTGTAATGTGATTTGCGTATGAAATTGTACTGAACTATTGATTTGCTTGTGCAGAAATCGGAAAGCTCCTACTTCTGAAAACCTTAACGGATACATATTTGAAATGTTATTTGATTTGTATACAGAGTAACGACCTATGTGACTGTGTTGACGCAATGCTACGGATATATTTTAGGTGCAATTGCTTAACATTTGAAAACTCCTTGAATATGTGTTTTCATCCCACTCAACCTTTATGTTATGTGGCAGTACTTACGTCATAAATATTGTATGTGCAGGAGACAATCCATAGTCAAGAAGCTACAGCAACCCCAAATTACTTACTTAGCATCAGGTAAATTTCTTTTTGATGTCAGCTTGTTAACTGAATTCTTCCAAGAAAACCCCAACACCAAACATAAACTAGATTCTGATGATCTACATAACTACATTATACATATAGAAATAGAGGTAAGCTGCATTTATCACTGCTTTCGTTACTAATCTCTTTTTTGAGAGTTCGACACCTATAAAGGTATTGTTGGGATTGATTATCGGTGTGCATCATTTAGGTTAGGCCTGACACAAGTTATGTTGCTGCACACGCTAACTGCAAGCACAGGGGGATAGTAACGAGGGGTCCCAACTTAGAATAGTAGGAGAAGTAGAATGTTGCCAAGTTCTAGGCTTCTAGCCAGTTCCTTTGGGTTCTCTACTCTACCCTTTGTCCAGACTCCAGTCAAGTGCGGGAAAAGGATGCACATTTTCGGACCCTAGGTCATGTTTCAACAAGTTGACCTGTATATATATCAAAAGAAATGAGGACCGCTGTGCTAGCTAGTCAAGCCAGTGGGGAGGGCGTTGGTCAAGTTGACCTTAGCTCGCTGTGCTTTAGGTTGCCACCAAGTAGTGAATATTCCCACTTATACCATGTATCATCCATGTTAACGCTAGCTTCCCAATTTACCTAATGCATAATTAAACTTCTGTCGCAGGAATTGCAATTGTTCCTCGAGCTTGGGGAAACGGTGTGTCTGCTGGACCTACTGCAATTATTATTGCTTTTTATTTTTTTATTTTTCTTTGTTTTTTTTGGCTTTTTTATTGACTATAGAACCTTTATATAAAAATATCCTTGTGACCGTATCAAATATACATTTTATTCTTACACAATGGTCAACTTCGAAGGGAACAACAAGAATTTGTTACACATGCACCTAGGAGAAATACATAAATATGCACATCAAAAACTATCTGGACGACACAAATATGAGTTAAAATTTCATTTAATTTTACACGTATAAGTGAATGAAGTTTGATATATGCCACCAAGGGCGGAGCTAAAAACTTCACTAACTGGAAGCAAAATGTTATTGGGGGCGCAAAATAGCAAAAAAAAAGGTTTAGCACCCCAAAATACTAGAAATTATAGGCTTTGGAGCTAGTTTGAAAGGGTCGGCAATTGCATACCCTTGCACTACACTAGCTCCACCTCACCATTCACATTAAACTCAAAGATATCTCTATACGAAGATGGGACAAAGATATCTCTATGAGTAGCGACAAAAAAACATCTTACTCTTTAAAAAGTAAAAGAGTTTTACAAAATATCATTAGATATTGAAAAAAAATTTAGTCCATCTGACAGATTTCGGATCAGAAATCCCGTCGGTAAACAGCGCATCAGGGGCCGAACAAATCAACCATCAGTTTTTTTTGTAAGTTACCACTTCTGTTTTTTCCTAATTCTGAATCACCACTTCTGTTTTTCAGTTTTTTTTGTAAATTACCACTTCTGTTTTTTCCTAATTCTGAATCACCACTTCTGTTTTTCCTAATTCCGAATCACCACCTCCGGTTACCTCCTTTTCAGCTTTCTTTCTTCTATAGTCTCGGCACCATTTCTTTACCATTAGGGTTAAACCAATAATCGAAATGATTTCGAAAAGTATAAGTGCCAATATCTCTAATACACTCAACTCATAAACTGGCCATAGTCGTACTAGACTAGAAGAAGATTTATCATTATGATCAGTACTGCTAATATTTCCATCAATTCTTTCCTTGTAAAGATTAAAGAACCATTCTGAATTATAAGAACTTTCTTTTAAATCCAGTGTTGCTCTATATATATATATAAATCCTTGTTCTTGTTGCTTTCGCTGTTGATTCTTATTTCGGTAAAGATATTTAAGAACTACATCATCAGAATCAACAAGGTATAAATTACCAGTAGTGTCCAAGTTCAATGTTAGTGGAGTACTTACTGAACCTCCAATCTCATTTGACACTACTTTTAGAATCTCTTCAGCACGATACCCATGATACGAAGAATCCATAGTGTATACAGCAACAAAACCATCTCTCTGTCCAACTGATAACTTGTGATTACCAGAGATCAGATCGATACCTGCTTTTAACTTTTGACCTCCAAGGATGGTGTCAGTCGGATAGTCGAAACTTTCCCAAACAATTTGAGATTCTGAACCATATAATACAAAGTTCCCATCATCATGCATCTTTGCATATGATGCCGGTTCCGGCACATCGGGTAGCAAGAGTCTATCTTTGTTGTCTGGTATATTCCGTAGTACCAACTTTCCTTCGTCAGTGAAGAGAATTGAAGAAGGTTTGTGCAAAGTTAAATCGTTTCGATTGGCTGACCAAACTAGAGTTTTTTGCGATGATTTAACAAACCAGATTCCAACAACATATCGATCACTGCATTTCGGTGAGGAACGTTTACATGGTAACAGGTAGAAACCGAAAGCAATGTTACCCGAGGGAGAAAGCCAATAAGATCTACTAGTATCATTAGAAGAAGAAGAAGTAGAAAGTGATGAACCTCTTGTTATGTTTCTCGTGTAATTATCACTAGTAGAAGAGGATTCAACGAATAATAATGGAACAAGAAATAGAACTGAGAATAAGGAGAGTACTATTAAACTTAGAAGCTTCATTATTTCTGCTTGATGATGCCTAATCGATCACTGCTGTTGCTGTTGCTGCTGCAGCATTTGCAAATTGGATTCAAAGATGCTAGAGAGATATTAGCGGCGGAATTTGTTTTAAAGGATCTGGACTAAGTCTATATTGGATGGTATTGAGATCTAGCTGTTGAGAAATTTATGGATATGGGATTTGAAAAACAAGATTAATTCATTAGGATAGACTTTAAAACTTAAAGTTAACTGAATCTGAATATTTTTCCTGATATATCTCTTGCAGGGACTATCACAGCTGAATAAGTGAAAACTACTACTGGAAATGTTGCATATCTGACACTTTATTTTGTAAAAACCGATGTATTGTCTAGTAATGTGTATGCTCTCCATCATTTTTTTAAGGGTTGTTGGATAAAGTAGAAAGTGATGAACCCCTTGTTATGTTGTTGAGATTATCATTAGAAAAAGAAGAAGATTCGACAATAACTATCAATGGAACAAGAAGAAGAGAAGATAAGGAGAGCATTACATGTAGAAGATTCATGTTTAGATGATTGTTGAAAGAACTAAAAGGAGTTATTTTTTTGATCTAACTAAGACTAGATCATCAAACCTTGGGGCACAGTTCTCCACGAAATATGACTGTAAAGGAAGATGTCTAAGGAGACTTGTAGTGATTAACTTGAAAAAGAAGATTTAGATAAGCTTGAAATAGATTCAAAATTTACGGGATAACAGATAGACCCCTAAAAATCTGTCGAATATCTAGTTTAACTACGTCTACATGAGCTAATGACGACGGCAACAAGTATTCAATATTCACTGTCGGTTTTGTAACTTTTGTTAACCTTCTTATCTATATTATTCAAAAATCTTTAGAAGAATCTACGATAATAATATATAACCCATATATATAATTCATAATAGATTAAAATAAATTATTCCATGGACCTATAATCAAATCCACATAATTCATCTAAACCAGTTGTTGTTGATGGTGGTTTTTAGACAAAGGGTAAAATCGTAAAACTCCAAATAACCTAATGTCACCAGTGACACATTTATTAGAACATTCAATGCATGTAGTCAGTAATTAATAGGGAGTATTTTTTCAAATTAGGGTTACAACGAACAAAACCCTAATTCACCTCCGTGCCAATGGCAAATCATGCCCAAAGACCCACACCTAGCCCAAACTAGCCGTGCCATGCCAAACGCACTCGCCTTGGCCCTAGCTATGCTAGTCACACCAAACGCGCCAAAGCATGCCAACCATGCTAGCCGCACCTCCATGCCAATGGCAAATCATGCCAGCCACACCTAGCCCAAGCTAGCCGCGCCATGCCAAACGCACTCTGCCTTGGCCCTAGCTATGCTAGTCACACCAAACGCGCCAAAGCATGCCATCCATGCTAGCCGCACCTCCATGCCAATGGCAAATCATGCCAGCCACACCTAGCCCAAGCTAGCCGCGCCATGCCAAACGCACTCTGCCTTGGCCCTAGCTATGCTAGTCACACCAAACGCGCCAAAGCATGCCAACCATGCTAACCGCACCTTCGTGCCAATGGCAAATCATGCCAGCCACACCTAGCCCAAACTAGTCGCGCCATGCCAAACATACTCTGCCTTGGCCCTAGCTATGCTAGCCACACCAAACGCGCCAAAGCATGCCAACCATGCTAGCCGCACCTTCGTGCCAATGGCAAATCATGCCATCCACACCTAGCCCAAACTAGTCGCGCCATGCCAAACGCACTCTGCCTTGGCCCTAGCTATGCTAGCCACACCAAACGCGCCAAAGCATGCCAACCATGATAGCCGCACCTCCGTGCCAATGGCAAATCATGCCGACCACACCTAGCCCAAGCTAGCCGCGCCATGCCAAACGCACTCGCCTTGGCCCTAGCTATGCTAGTCACACCAAACGCGCCAAAGCATGCCAACCATGCTAGCCGCACCTCCGTGCCAATGGAAAATCATGCCAGCCACACCTAGCCCAAGCTAGCCGTGCCATGCCAAACGCACTCTGCCTTGGCCCTAGCTATGCTTGTCACACCAAACGCGCCAAAGCATGCCAACCATGCTAGCCGCACCTCCGTGCCAATGGCAAATCATGTCAGCCACACCTAGCCCAAGCTAGCCGCGTCATGCCAAATGCACTCTGCCTTGGCCCTAGCTATGCTAGTCACACCAAATGCGCCAAAGCATGCCATCCATGCTAGCCGCAACTCCATGCCAATGGAAAATCATGCCAGCCACACCTAGCCCAAGCTAGCCGCGCCATGCCAAACGCACTCTGCCTTGGCCCTAGCTATGCTAGCCACACCAAACGTGCCAAAGCATGCCAACCATGCTAGCCGCACCTCCGTGCCAATGGAAAATCATGCCGACCACACCTAGCCCAAGCTAGCCGTGCCATGCCAAACGCACTCGCCTTGGCCCTAGCTATGCTAGTCACACCAAACGCGCCAAAGCATGCTAACCATGCTAGCCGCACCTCCGTGCCAATGGAAAAACATGCCAGCCACACCATCCATGCCAATGGCAAATCATGCCAGCCACACCTAGCCCAAGCTAGCCGCGCCATGCCAAACGCACTCGCCTTGGCCCTAGCTATGCTAGTCACACCAAACGCGCCAAAGCATGCCGTCCATGCTAGCCGCACCTCCATGCCAATGGCAAATCATGCCAACCACACCTAGCCCAAGCTAGCCGCGCCATGCCAAACGCACTCTTGCCTTGGCCCTAGCTATGCTAGTCACACCAAACGCGCCAAAGCATGCCAACCATGCTAACCGCACCTCCGTGCCAATGGCAAATCATGCCGACCACACCTAGCCCAAACTAGTCGCGCCATGCCAAACATACTCGCCATGGCCCTAGCTATGCTAGCCACACCAAACGCGCCAAAGCATGCCAACCATGCTAGACGCACCTACGTGCCAATGGCAAATCATGCCAGCCACACCTAGCCCAAACTAGTCGAGCCATGCCAAACGCACTCTGCCTTGGCCCTAGCTATGCTAGCCACACCAAACGCGCCAAAGCATGCCATCCATGATAGCCGCACCTCCATGTGCCAATGGAAAATCATGCCGACCACACCTAGCCCAAGCTAGCCGCCATGCCATGCCAAACGCAAAGCATCCAACCATGCTAGACGCACCTTGGCCCTAGCTATGCTAGTCACACCAAACGCCAAAGCCAAAGCATGCCAACCATGCTAGCCGCACCTCCGTGCCAATGGAAAATCAATGCCAAATCCACACCTAGCCCAAGCTAGCCGTGCCATGCCAAACGCACTGCCAACCTTGGCTCTAGCTATGCTTGTCACACCAAACGCACACCAAAGCATGCCAACCATGCTAGACGCACCTCCGTGCCAATGGCAAATCATGTCCATGCCACACCTAGCCCAAGCTAGCCGCGTCATGGCAAATCAAATGCACTCTCATGCCAAATTGGCCCTAGCTATGCTAGTCACACCAAATGCGCCAAAGCATGCCATCCATGCTAGACGCAACTCCATGCCAATGGAAAATCATGGCCACACCTAGCCCAAGCTAGCCGCACACCTAGCCCAAGCTAGCCGCGCCATGCCAAATGCACTCTTCCTTGGCCCTATCTATGCTAGTCACACCAAACGCGCCAAAGCATGCCAACCATGCTAGCCGCACCTCCGTGCCAATGGAAAATCATGCCAGCCACACCTATCCTAAGCTAGCCGCGCCATGCCGAACGCACACTGCCTTAGCCCTAGCTACTCTATTCGCACCACGCCAAGCCAAACACCCTTACCTTGGCCCCTAGTGCTGCGGAAAATCATGCCAAACTAGAGCCCGTGCCTAGTCTTGCAAATCATGCAACCTAGGCCAAATGGCCAAGCATGCCATTGGCACATGCCAACACGCTCGCTGGTAGCTTTTCTTACCAAGCCGTGGCCCTAATGGCCAAGCATGCCATTGGCACATGCGAACACGCTCACTGGTAGCTTTTCTTACCAGGACGTAGCCCTAATGGCCGAGCATGACATAGGCACATGCCAACATGCATCGCTGGTAGCTTTTCTTACCAGGACGTGGCCCTAATGGCCATGCGTTCCATTGACAAATGCCAAACACGCATGCTGGTAGCCTAACTTGCAAGTCGTGCAACCTAGGCCAACTTGGCCGTACGTGCCATTGACACATGCCAAAACCCACGCTGGTAGCCTAACTTGCAAACCGTGCAACCTACCACTAAGGCATTCCGCACACGCCATTGGCCCATGCCACACACGCCACTAGCAGCTCTGGCATTGCCACTTACACTCAACGTACAACCTATCACCAAGGCATTCCGCACATGCCATTGGCACATGCCACACACGCCGCTAGCAGCTCTGGCATTGCCACTTGCACTCAAGGTGCAACCAACACTCGAGACATCAACACAACCGGGGATGCTTTCCGGGGTCTTGGTTTGGCGGTCACAAAGATGCGGCGTACACTACGCTTATATTAAGAAAGCGTGAATAGGAATAAAGCGGTCAAATAAATGAGGAAATAATGGTGAAAACGTTTTCACCCATAAACACCATGCGGTTACCACCTCCTCCCATTATTTCACCCTTTACTCTCTTCCTTCATGAGGCAGGGTACGTTTCAATCTCGACTTGTATAAATAGGTCTTACCTATTTCTACCAGACAACAAGTCTCGGTCAGGAGAAAAATACAACACTCTCAGAAAAGGCAACTTTGCAAGCTCTCCAAAAAATCTTTCATCTCTTGCAAGCTTCCGAAGCTTTCACTTTTTGATACAAGTTGAGACACTACTCTCCCAGAATTATTCTGGTCTCAACACCTTTCTTTGCTTCCCTCCCCAAATCAACCCTTCTCCTACATTTTGTGACCGAAGCAAGTCTGGAACGGCCATTTCTTGGTTTAGGCCGGACTTGTAAAGATTGATCTCTAGAATCTAGAAAGTGCTCATGTGCAGCACATTTGTTTAGGGTTTAAACTAGTTTCTCACTCACCTACCGAATTTACGGAAATCGGCGGAAACGATTTTTACCCATAAACACCAGTGTAGGGGTTAAATATCGCGCCCGTATACATCATGCCCTGTAGCGACATCATGAAGGAGCGAGCACACCTCGCATGTAGTATACCTCAAATGATGGAATCAATGACGTCACGAAGTCACGACTAAAATATGAGAGTTGTACGAAGTTCAAGAGCACGTACGAAGAGACTCAGCATACGGGTGCGAACTCATCGCACGCCAGATCCAAAAATAGGGGCTTTATTAGCTGTCCCCCACTATGTAAACTCTTATATATAGGACCAGCCACCATTGTATAGAGAGAGGTCTTTTTGAGAGTTGAGATAGAACTTTAGGAGAGAGAAAGTTATTTGTTTCCCAAGTTAGGGTTTTATCTTCTTTGTATTGATTTCTAAACTTAATAAAATCTCTTTAAGTGTACTTCACGATGGTTTCATAATTTGTTATATGGATTGTTTAAGGGGTGTAGTAGTAGGATTTTCTACTACTACATTTTGGCACTAGATACAGCTCAGGATCATGGAATATACCTGTTTGTTGATTTTTTGAAAAAATTCTTATTTTTCTTATTTTTGTGGAAGAGTTCGATTGTTTTCTTGGAATTTTGACATCTAGATTAAAAGTTTTCTATCGAAAACTGTGGAAGGATTTTCATTTGAACCACTGTTTTCATTTAGGAAGGAAAATTTGTGGAGTAATAATTAAGATTAAAAGCTTTCTTTCGAAAAACAAAACTTGCAGATCTAAAAAGAGGTTTTCATGGAGAAATTATCAAGAGAGATTATTCGCATTTTGGGAACAATTTAGTCAAGGCTATTTACACACAAAAGAAAGGAGAACAAATTAGCACGAAAAGGAGGACAAGAATGTATAAAGAAGGAAATAAGCAGATCTACGGGGATGATAAAGAGAATCGGAGAGGAAAAAGGGAGTAAACGTATATAGTGCAACATGATAAAAATCAGATATGGATGTCATAGATTTTCATGCATGTCTTGCTGGGAAGATCCATAAGCGTGATTGCGAGGGAAGGAAGATCTCGAGTGTCGAAAAAATGTCACCTCTGCACGAATGGAAAAAATAGAAGATCATGCTTGAAGCAGATGACATACCACATAGAAACTGGGGCCAAACAGATCCATTGGTAATAACTGTACCTGCGCGAAGCATGATGAAGAAGGGCACACTAGTGGAAATTATCAGTTTCGCGACCGACAAAGCAAGTCATTTAACTCTTATCTATGACTTGCTTTGTCGGTCAAAGAAAGGGTCGCTGTTTGAGCGTCTTTTTCAACTATGACGTGTCTCTGGGGGTCTTTGAAAATCTTATATCAACGACCGATGTTAACGGTCAGTATGTTATGACTAACCCCTATCAGTCGTAGATATAAATCTTAATGTAAAAAAAAAAAAATTGATTCAGATTTGGTTGTCTGGCCTGACTGAATCTAACTAAATCTCAAATCAAACCCAAATGAAACTCAAACCAGAATTCAAATGAAACTCAAATTAGAATTCAAATGAGAATCAAGTAAAACTCAAATGAGACCCAAATTCAAATCAAATTAAACTTGCACACAAAACATTATTTAATTTAACATTCATTGATTCATTGGGTTCCAATTACACAAAAAGGATTAAAATTTTGAGTTCTGACCAATGTAAATCTTATAAGAAAAGCCACTAAACAAGTGTTAGAAACCAGCATTATTACCTGAATATCTCCATCCCAATACTCATCATCTCCAACATTTGCCGAAATTGAGGAGCTTCATTCGCAGTTCCAGTGAAGACAAATGGATCTTCATAAGGGTATGATCTTATTGGAGATTCGAAATCCAAGTACCAATGCTTCCTTGGAGATCACTATTGCTTCTGATGTAGATTCCGCAAACCCAAGTTTAAAACCTGAAAGACGAAATATAACCTTGAACTTAATACGATTGTAATGAGACTTAGAGAAACTAATAACAACTAAAAGGATAACAAGGAATGATGCTCAGATAGGTTCTTTTGATTTACTTGAGTCCGCACATAGCTTGTCCATTATCTGTGTTTCTCAATCCCTATCTCTTATCAATGAAATACCAAGAAAAGCAAGTTACATCCAGAAACAAAACTATGTAATAGCCAAACTAAGAGATGGAACATGTTTGTTGGCGAAACAAACCTCAAACTTCTTTTTTGAGCTTTGATACAAATGTCACTTTCATATAATCGAATCTGTATTCAACAAGTAACCCCTGGAATCCACAATAGCATTCAGATTCAACTATTTGCAATAAAATTTGTACATACCCACTGAAGTATTATATATACAATGCACGAATACCCGACAAACGTATTATACAAGGAATGAATACTTCGAAGAAGAAAGTATATTCAACATAGTTTTATAAAGAGTAAATCTTAAGAACCAAAACTAAATGAGTTCTTGAAGCTAAGCACTCACTTTCCTTTGCTGTGAGCCCCGTGTCTGTCAAGTATAACACACCCCTGAGCACGGCGCATAACTTATCTGCAAAATTTGAGATGAAACTAATCACAATGGTGAACTGAGAATGGAAAAATGGTTACATAGTTGATACAAAGACAAATTCCAGCGAAATGGAGTTATGGAAAGAAAAAAGAACTAACAAATCCTGACTAAACCACCTGGTGATACATTCGACACAAAAAATACTCATGCATAACTCAATATTATGAACTAATAGTAGGGTTCAGTCACAAGAACCATGACATGATATTTAAACCTTTGATGGAATTTTCTTATTTAGTTATCTTACATAGAAACTAACATTATTCGAGTATGGGAGTATTTTAATCAAACTTCCATTACACAAATTAAAATGTAGTGACATATGGATAGTTGTGCATCCAACGGAGAAATACATAATACACAAAGTTACTAAGCTGCGGCAAGAGCGGTGAATGGTTACCTGGGTTTTTTTCAGCAGAGCTAGTCCTTCAACTACAGATGTCAACCTTACGACACCGTACTTCTTCACTATTGATTCTGTTATATGTTTCACAGACCCGATTTTAAAACCTGAAAGATAAGTTCAAACAAGCAAAATTTATTAACTGCCCGACAAGTTCAAAAAGATTACATTGCGTATGACACTGTAAGAGTACCTAAACATGACAAAAGTAGGGAGAAACTATAGGTATATATGCAAGCTAATCCATTCATAGTAATACGGAAACCAAGAAGAATCACATCATCATGCACCAGCAATCACACCATCAAATACCAAATGGGGAACTAAAAAAATCAAATCTACTTAGAAGTTCAAACTTCAAGTTCCGCATTTCCAATCTTCTCCAAAGTTTGAAAGAGATGGAACATCACCCATAATCCATCAGCAAGAGAAACATTAATAAATAGTCTATGCTTCCACTTAGAGAGTACTAAAGATCCATTATGCTACAGACCAATGACCCTCAATAACAAATGATTATGTATCAGTTATAAAACCATTTGTAATGATTATGTATCAGTACAAATGATCCATTATCGAAGTTATAAAACCATCTAACGTAACAATTAAAATCCGAGACAAAACGAAACCAAGGGTGAGAGAGAGACTTACCGCGCAGTGCGAAAGACTCAGAGGAATGGGAAATCAAAAAAACTTTGATAGATACCGGGAGCTCAGCCAACATCTTGTTCTATCACACATTCAACATACAACATACATGGTTTCAAAAAAAGCTATAATAAAACCAAAAAGGGAGGTAATTATAAATATGCTGCTAGGAGAAATATAGATGAAAGTAACACTATACGTGGTGGATGTGGAATCACCGTATAATATGATATTGGGAAGACCATGGCTACACGGCATAAAAGGAATGGAATCATCCTTGCACCGATGTTTACGTTTCCCAATGCCGAGCGGAATAGGAGAGATTGTAGGAGACACAGAAAGATCCAGCGCCTGCAATCAGTTAGATGTGAAGAATTATGAAGGAATAGCTAAAAAGAGAAAATATAACTGGAGAAAGGAGAATCAGTCAAGAAAGGAGGAAGAATTCAGGGTGCGTATGATACGAGCGAAAGAAGGAAGAGGCATACCGAGAAAAATCCCGGAAGAGGAAGGTGCACCAGCAAGAGAAATAAAAGAACCATCCCCGTTGAGCGAACCTAAGGAAAACTTTGTTGCAACAGAGCCAACCAAAGAAGTAAACATAGGAACTGAAGAGGAGCCCAAGATGATAAGGATAGGGACAGGGATGGATGTAGAAGAAGAAGGGTAGACAATAAACCTTCTGCGAAAATACAATGATGTCTTCGCATGGGACATGGATGAAATGCCAGGTATGGATCCTGATATCGCATAACACAGGTTAGACATCAGGAAGGATGTGCGACCGTTCAAGCAAAGAATAAGGAAAATAGCGACCACATACCATCCGCAAATAGAAGCAGAGTTACAGAAGATGCTAGACGCAGGAATAATTCGAACAAAAAAATATCCGGAGTGGATAGCAAACATGGTGGTGGTGTCGAAAAAGAACAAAGGGATAAGAATCTGCATCGACTTCAGCGACTTGAACAAGCCATGTCCAAAAGACAGCTATCCATTACCAGATATACCACAGATAGTAGAGGCTGCCTCAGGATATAAAATATTGTCACTTATAGATGGGTATAAAGGATACAATCAAATTCCATTAGCAGTGGAAGATCAGGAACACACGGCTTTCTTCGCACCTAGAGGATTATACTGCTACACTAGAATGCCTTTTGGATTAAAGAATGAATGTGCAACGTATCAAAGAATGGTGGAAAAGGTATTCGCATAATGGATTCACAAAACTTTAGACTAAGTCTTATGGGCTAGATTGCAGGTGCTAGATTAGCACTTAAGTGTTGCAATTCAAAAAAAAAGTGTGGCAAAAAAGTTAACACTAGTTCTCTCTCCTACCAGTTGCTAGCATGTGAAGTAGCATGCTAGATAGTTACGCTGAATGATTCAGCGCTTGAAAAACTACCTTTTCGCGGAATGGTTCAGCGGCAGAGATTTATTTTGATCGACGGCTAAGATTTAAAGCGCTGAACCATTCAAATATGAGCTGAATGATTTAGCATCAAGCGAATGATTCAAATATTTGGGCCGACGTGGATCGCTAATCTAGCAGCTAGATTAGCACTCCCATAAGACTTAGGAGGTAGTCCTGACTGCTAATCTAGGTGCTAGACTAGCACCCCATAAGACTTAGTCTTAGAGGTGTATGTTGATGACATTCTTGTAAAAAACAAGGAGATCGAAATCATGTAACTCATTTAGAAGAAATATTTGTGCGAATACGGCAGTGAAAAATGAAGATAAACCCTGCGAAATGTATCTTTGGAGTGGTATCAGGGAAATTCCTAGGATATATCGTATCAGAAAAAGGAATACAAGTATATCCAAAGAAGGTACAGGCAGTTCGCGACATGCCAACACCAGCGACATTAAAAGATGTACAAAAGTTGAATGGACTTTTAGCCTCGTTGGGACGGTTTATCTCGCGCTCTTCAGATAAATGCAAGCAATTCTTTAACATTCTAAAGAAAGGAACCAAATTCGAGTGGACAGCTGAATGATAAAAGGCATTACAAAGCATAAAGAATTACTTAATGAACGTGTCTATTTTGCATAAAGCTGAACCGGGAGAGGAGCTATGATTATACTTGGCTTCGACACCACATGGATTAAGTGTTGTACTACTTCGCTTAGATGGAGGAATTGAGAAGCCGATTTATTACATAAGTAAAATATACAATTCATCAGAGAAGAATTATGCGAAGATTGAGAGACTCATCCTCGCACTGGTGTATGCAGCTCAAAAGCTTCGCATGTATTTTCAAGCCCATAAAATCATAGTCCTTACAAAGGTACCAATTGAATCCTTGATGAAGAATTCAAAACGATCTGGGAGAATAGAAAGATGGAACGCACAGGTGGGATAATTCGAAATCAAATATGAGATATTATCTTCACCAAAATCACAAGTTATTGCAGACTTTTTAGCGGAGTTCCCCTTAGAGGAAGATGAGAGTGTAGAAGTCATGATGTATGTAGACGAAGAACAAGCAAATCCACAAAATATATTAAGAGAACGAAATTCAAAAAGGTGGGAGATACTAGTTGATGGATCCGTAAACGGAGAAGGAAATGGAATAGGGATAGTGATTATATCACCATCTGTGGCAAGAATGGCATACTCATTCAGGATGGAGTTCGCATCTACAAACAACGAAACAGAGTACGAAGGAGTAATACATGCATTGTGATTGGCTGTAGAAATGGAGTTGGAGGACGTCAGAATAACTAGTGACTTACAATTAGTGATCAACCAGATATTGGGGATATACAGCACGAATGAACCTTCATTACGGAAATACAATCTACTTGCGAAGGACTTATCAGCAAAAATAAAAAACATGGAGTGGAGACACATATGCCGGAAAGACAACAGATTCGAAGACGCTCTGGCATTTCTCGCATCAATGCTGGTGGATCCAACCGACGATACATAAAGATTATAACACTTTGCCTACCATCAATCAAAAAAGAAGGAGAAACAGATGTAATGATAGTAGAAAGCGGGGAAAGAGAAAATAATGATAACATAGCGGATTGGAGATCGCAACTTCATTCATACTTGGAGAAGGGAGAAGTACCAAGGAACATATTGGAAGCACACAAAAGAAAGAGTTGTGCGACAAATTACGAACTGAGAGACGGAATACTCTATCGAAGATCATTCCTTGGGCCTTCGCTCAGATACTTGACGCGAAAAGAATGAATAGAAATACTAAAAGCAATACATAATGGAGATGCAGGGAACCATAGCGGAGGAAGGTCACTGTCATATAAAACAAAGATACAAGGTATTATTGGCCTTACATGCATGAGGACGCGAAAGAAGTATCTAGACGGTGTGAAGAATGTCAAAGGCATGGAAACAGAATACATGCACTTGGTGCGAACTTAAGCTCGTCAACCAGTGTTTGGCCATTCGCGAAGTGGGGCTTAGATATCGTAGGACCATTCATACCAGGGTCAGGCCAAAGAAGGTATTTGATTGTCGCAACAGACTATTTTACAAAATGGTCAGAGGCAAAGGCGGTTCAACATATACGCGATAAGGACATCTTCACCTTCATATTTGAGAAAATCATCTGTAGATTTGGAATCCCTGTAAAATTGGTGTCTGATAATGGAAAACAGTTCGAGGGCGAGAACATAGAAATGCTGTTAAATGCCTTCAAAATACAAATCGTAAAATCAACTCCATTATACACACAAAGTAATGGACATGCTGAGGAAACTAACCCGGTAGGGGTACGCTTCCTTGGAAGAGCAATCAGGGGGAAGATAAGGGCGGCACCCTCCACTAGGGAGCAGAATTGTGTCAAAGACATTAATGTCACAAGGATTTTACTCATGGGAGTAATTAGGCTTGTCGTATTAATGCATCAAGAGTATAAAGCACAGTTTGCCTTAGTTATCCTATGTAAGTGGTGGTTCGGATTTGTCCTTGAGAAAGATAAATCTATGGCCGTAGTTGTCCAGACCACACCATTTACCCGCACGTGTGTCTTAGATTTTGGTAGATGAATGAGTAAGCGTGATCCCTCAGTCGTTTTCTATCGCTACCCAACACACTCTACCCTCTAGTTTTTCGTCTTCCCGCATGTTACCTTTCCTTATTCCGCATTAATGCTTATTAGTCTTTTATCATTAACTGGAAATCCGGGTAACTATGCGTACCTATATTCATACTTGCGAAAAGTTCAAATCCGTGAATTTCTGCTGGGGTTTGAAAGTAAAAACAAACTCAATCCGGTTACTTAAGTACGCATACCGGTTCGCATACTTAGGTATGTTACTTTCTTAAATCGGTTTATTCATGAACTAAAACATTTATATAATAAGGAATGCAATCTTTGAAAATCGTGCTATAATGTTCATGAATCAATTGGATTGAATCAAAACCGATTTTGCTTCGATTGTGTCTTGTATACTTCTATGAGATCTAAGCAATTGAACAACTTTCTAACTAGTTCATCTGATTCATTTGAACTAGTTATGGAAAAGATGAATAATGTTGATATGAAAATGCTCATATGGCTAAGCATTGGTTAACTATTGTTGAACCAACTAAGTGTACACGTTTAGGTACAGTTACTCAAACCTAAATGAAGTTACATTTCATTTGTGTGTAACAACCTAAGTTCGATCTAACGGTTGAAAGATATTAGCTTGAATCTAATCAGATTTTCATCTAACGGTGAATATTGAATGCTTTGTTACCAAGGTGACCTAGATTGCAAAACCTGATTTGGAGACTATATAAATGATAAATTTAGCAACTGGGAAACCTAATCCCCACATCTCCTGTGTGATACTAGTTGTGTAATCTAGAGTCAATTCTCCTTTAACCTTAGTTTTTTACGAAACCCTGTAGGTTAACGACTTAAAGACTTCATTGGGATTCTGAAGCCTGACCCAACTAATTTCTCTGTAGTTGCGGGATCTGATCTTGTTGTTTCTATCGTGATTGAGTGCAATCGTAAGATTGGCTTGATATTTATATCTCCTATAGGCAAGATATAAAAGTAGTCACAAACACCTTCGTCTCATCGTTTGTGATTCCACAATATCTTTTTTTCGCTAGTCGATTAAGATTATTATGAAGTGATTGATATTTCTAGGATGTTCTTCGGGAATATAAGTCTGGTATATCAATTGGTTCCCGTTCACCTTGATTTATCAAAAGACATAACAAAACTCGTAGGTATTTCTGTGGGAGACATATTTATCTATTCCTATAGAATTTTCTGTGTGAGACAGATTTGTTTATCAAGTCTTCGACTTTGGGTCGTAGCAACTCTTAGTTATGGGTGAGATCAGCTAAAGGAATCAAGTTCGTAGTATCCTGCTGGGATCAAAGACGTAAGGAGCGCAATTGTACCTTGAATCAGTGTGAGATTGATTGGTGTTCAACTACAGTCCAGACCGAAGTTAGATTGTAGTAGGCTAGTGTCTGTAGCGGCTAAATATAGTGTGGTGTTCAATCTGGACTAGGTCCCGGGGTTTTTCTGCATTTGCGGTTATTAAGAAGAAAATTAATTGCATTATATAAAGAAACATAAAGCTTACGATAATCGAGAAGATGATGATAAACAAGATAATTCAGCTTCTTGATACTAATATGTACTTAATTACTGAGTCAATGTCTAGAAGCTTGAGAATTTCTAGAATGATTTGTACTGGGAGACTGTCCAGATTCCCCATGAGTTTCTAATTTCGATGTAGAAGAGACAAAAATGAGAAATTTTACGTCTAGGGTTTTAGAAGAATAGTATCGTCATGGCGGAAGTTTCAACAAATTGCTATGTGTTTACCGCCTAAAAGAATCCCATGGTCACATGATTTTTGTTTGAGGGTTGCCTTGGCATTCAAGTGTCCTAATTGTCGATAAAGAGACTTAATGTGTAGTAAAGTTGTAAATTACTCTTTGAGTAATTCGTATTACCCTTGTGCAATAAACCTCGATCTAAAATAAAACAAAATTAAAATCGCTTAGTAAATTTTTTTTGATCGCTTTGTATTTTTATTTTTTTTTGATTGGTTAAAATAGCTTTGCAATTAATCCACAAGAATTTTAAACACCTCAAATTAATAAATAGTTCGGCGTCTTTCCACCGAGAAACCAAACCAACTAAATTTTGTTATTTCGTTTGTAGTTTTATTTTTTCATAAACTAGGTATTGCTATTCAAAAAGGTGTTGAAGCCCAGCTTGTTGCTAGGTTGCCCACCAAGGCTTTTTAAGATTCTTCCTTTCTGCAATTTTACTGAAATATTTGTTTTAATTATTATCCAATTTGCAGTTTCGGAGCAGTCTACGACTAGGCTATAGTTGATTTTTCCCATCGGTAATCACCTCGATAGCTAGAAAGCTTCTATTCGATAGTATTTGTTGATATTTACAACTAGAAAATGATGAACTTCTAGCCACAACGGATTTTCAAAATCTAATTTTTCTTTATAAAAAACCCAGAGTAAAGGGTTTTTTATGGATGCAAATAACCTTACATTTCAAGTATTTTTACAGCTTTGTCTTTTTGTCATCTCTGAAAGTTCACATCCTATAATTCTTACAATGCGCTAGCGGGCATATAACACACAGAACTAAAAAGTCTCATAGGCGCAAACTTAGGGGTACGTTATGGTACATGTTGATCTTTGTACCTTGGTAACTATTACCACAAAGTCGGAATTCAGAATAATAATAGACGAGAAACTTAGAAAACGGAACACAAGTAATATTTCGAAGAAAATATCTTCTCTTAGATTATAAACAAGAAAAAGATTACAATTCTCTCTTTGTTACGCTCACAATCTTCTCTAAACAGTGGATTAACCTTAAACTGTTTTCTAAGCTTGCACAAGTATTGTCGTAAGCTTTCTTTAGGTTTCTGTGCCTGGTATCCGTTGGTGCGTCTATATGAACACACTAAATAGATGTGTTTAGTTATAAGCTAAACATCCCTATTTATAGGCTTGGTTTGGTTTCCCAAACGTCTTAGGAATCTATTTCCTTTTGTAGGACTAATTCCTTTTCTAGGTATATTACCTAAACTAAGAATACTTGCTCAAAACAATACTCCTTCCTAAACTAGGAATTTATCCTAAACAAGGAATCCTTCCTAATATAGCATTATATCCTCAATTCGTCTTGAGGATCACTAGTTCCCGGGGAAAGGAAGATACACATGTACCATGTGCCCCCCCTTAAGAACTTGAACTCCTGTGAAAGTTATATTTGTAGGTTAGGGAACTCGTGAGTTCCTTTCACCCTGCTGAACCATCTCTCCTTTCCGGGAACTTGACCTTGACATCTACTTAGGAAAGTCTCATTCTCTTCCTGGCGTGTCTTTGTCGCTCTTCGCTCCTTAATGCAATCTTCTTCGAGTGATTCTTCTCTATCAAACCATAAGTCTTTCACATGTGGAAAGATCATCTCCATCATCATCTAGTAATGGTGGTTCAAACATACTTAATCTTCTTAGGTATTATTCTTGTTGTTTGGTAATGTATTCCAAACTAACTCTACTCGGCTTCTTGTCAAGAGAACAGATCACAAGGAGAATAAATTTTGTACTAGCATTCACCAACCGCTTAGCTTGAGTGGCTGTAATCAAACTTGATACCTCAAGAGGAGAGTCAATAGCTCGTATTACAAAAGCTTTCCCATCTTTGGTAAAGGTATACTTCTGCTCCCTCCTATTTAAAACCGCATCTCGATCCCACAAGTAAGGACTACCAAGTACAACTTGACAAATATCTGATGGAACCACGTCACATGTAACTTCGTCAATGTATGACTCATCAAAAGCAAACTTGAACGTGCACTGTTCTGCAACCTGTAGACCACCTTCCTTTTGAAGCCACCCTAAAGGATAGGGTTTCGGATGTTTGAAAGTCTTCAAACCCAACTTATGTACCAAAGAATGTGGAAGTAAATTCTTCTAACTTCCCGGGTCAATAACAGCATCTATTAGTGTTGTCTTAACCTTCATCTTAACCGTGAAGAGTCGTTCCCTAGGATCGTCCTCCATAAGTTCTTCTACGCCTCCTTCCATTAGAGAGATCTTTTGATTAGGTTCTGTTAGTCCTTTGACTTCTTTTGGGGCTTGTGCAACTATTGTTGCCATCATGGCTTCTTTCTTCTGCAATCCTTTTGAGTTTATATTAGGATACTTTATCCAACACTTTTCAACAACATGCCATGTTTGTTTGCAATGAGTGCAAACTAAACCAACTTTGTCACTTGACTTCCCTTCTTCTTTGCTCCTTTCATCTCTTTTAGCGACGAAACTTCCAGACATTCCCTTAATGTTTCCCTCGACATCAGTTTTCTTCAGCCTGCCTTCGATGGCATTAGATTTTATGCTTGCTTCGAAGATTGTATCCACCAAAAACATCTTCAACTCTTTCCGTATATACTCATGGAACCTAGAAATATATTTCATGTAGATAACATAATCCCCCAAGTATAAGTCCAAAATCATAGCTTGATTCTGAAATTCCGAAGTATATTCTTGTACGGTTTGGTTGTAAGTCTGCTTCAAGTTGTACCACTTGAACAATCTCTCCTCAAGGTATCCAACCGGATAAAACTGTTTCCTTACAACTGCCTTGAATCTTTTCCACGACAATACTCTTTCACCTAGGTTTTGTCTTTGATAAGCTTTCCACCTGGTTAGAGCATGCTTTTGTAGCTTCAATGCCGCGAAAGCTATCTTTTCCTTTGAACCATATTTAAAGAAAAAGAAATACGTCTCTAGACGTTCAATCCAATCATCCAATTTTTCTACATCGACACTTCCATCGTAAAGTGGAATATCAACACGAAAATCAATTTTCAGATTCTTACCATAAGGTTTAATTGATGTAAGACTTTTAAGAAACTCACTTTTCTTGTTTTCTTCATCCTCATCTTCTTCCTCTTCCTCTTCCTCTTCCTCTTCTTCTTCTTCTTCTTCTTCTTCTTCTTCTTCTTCTTCTTCTTCTTCAGAATCATCTTTTTCCGAAGCTTCAGGTGAAGGTGTAAGCTTCTTCTTTGTCTTCTTCTTAGGTGTATGAGAACAAATACATTCACTCAATCCTTGAAGGGTAACTTGAATAGACTTCATGTCTCTGTTTGCAATGTAGCCACCTTTTCTTCCATAGTTTGTGGTTCGCCTTCCTTAGGATCATCACCTGACTTTGTTATCCTTGATACCCTTGTTTTCTTAATGTCTTCTAACTTTTCGAGTACCTCACCAAGCTTTATGTAGAGAGATCTAGTGAAAACCATAAACCGCGGGGATTTACCCTAAAAACTAACCTTGCTCGTGATGCCAACTTGATACGTGTTGATCTCTGTACCTTAGTAACTATTATTATAAAGGCGGAATTCAGAATAATAATAGACGAGAAACTTAGAAAACGGAACACAAGTAATAATTCGAAGAAAATATCTTCTCTTAGATTATGAACAAGAAAACGATTACAATTCTCTCTTTGTTACGCTCACATTCTTCTTTAAACAGTGAATTAACCTTAAACTGTTTCTAAGCTTGCACAAGTATTGTCCTAAGCTTTCTCTAGGCTTTCTGTGTCTAGTATCCGTTGGTGCGTCTATACAAACACACTAACTAGATGTGTTTAGTTATGGCTAAACATCCCTATTTATAGGCTTGGTTTGGTTTCCCAAACGTCTTAGGAATCTATTTACTTTTGTAGGACTAATTTCTTTTCTAGGTATATTACCTAAACTAAGAATACTGCTCAAAACAATACTAGGAATTTATCCTAAAAAAGGAATCCTTCCTAATATAGGATTATATCCTCAATTCGTCTTGAGGATCACTAGTTCCCAAGGAAAGGAAGATACACATGTATCACGTTACGTCTGAGCTGGCGAAACTACTGGCCAATTTGGATGCTAGGGCAGTAGTAGAGCACATGAGTGGATTATTAAAGTAGAGTCCTATGCTTCAAAAAAAAAATGGCGCTCGCGTGACAGTCCAACCTCCCCGTAAAGGCAACCCTCAAACAAAAATCATGTGACCATAGGATTCTAAACTTGATTATTTTAGGCTAGAGAACCCAATGGAAATGGCTAGAAACTTCCTAACATTCTTCGCCTCCTACTTTTCTGAGTTAGGCTTGCTGGTTACTGCTTACCAGATATTATGTGCCCACTATCCCGCATTTGTTGGGATTAGTCTATGAAGCAATGTAACTTTTGTTAGGCTTGGCCAAAAATTAAGATGGCATGATGAAAAGCGCCTATTTATGGCAATTGTAAGAACGCGTAATTGGGGGATATGGAAACTAATTGGGGGATATGAATTACTTCCCCCAACCAAAGGTGGCTGTTAAGGGGTGTTTTTTGAGTGCGAAAATACCAAAACACCCTTTCCTTAATTAAAAATCATTATGAAAAGACTGTAATGCCCTTTCCTTAAAACATAAAAATCAAATAACCAAAATCATATATCCCCCAATTCCAATTTGTACCGGCATAGGTTTAGGTTTTGAAAATTTTATTTTTTCTTCATCTTCTTCCTCATCGTTCATTCTTCATCGACGATTAATCGTTGAATCAAAAATTTCTTTGTCGATTAACCTAACATAACCATGCCTCCAAGAACCAAATCGAAAGCAAAATCGAGAACCAAATCGACTGCTCAACAAACACATGAACAAAGAATCGAGAACATTGCTCAACAACTAGAAGAGGACGCAGCAGCAAATTCAGATGATCAAACACTCATGGCTTCTCTGAGAAGGTAAGTGACTTTTGAACTCATTTATGATTGTTTTAATCGATTTGTAGCCATGGGTTTAGGTTAGAATCGCCAACAATAGCTGAAACTGTCGAGTTACAGAGAGTACCGGCATTGGATCTTGGTTTGAATACCATGCCGGTTTAGGTACCAAAGATAGAATTTGGGTCGAATACCATACCGGTTTGCATTCCACGAAACTGAATTTTTTTACCTAAGATACAATTAGGGTTGAATACCATACCGGTAGTCAACTAAAAATACACGAACTTAATTGTTTGTACCGCATTCTATCTAGGTTTCGTAAATGCCTAGTATCTAAAAACCGCATCTGTTAGTTCAATTCGAAATGCTTGGTAGTACACTTAAAACATACAGAACATCACTGAAATGGTGCTCAATACCGACACATAATTTAGTTTCTAAAAAATGCCGGTACAACGATACCGGCATGCTCGATATTTAAGGTCTTATGCCGGTCCATGCTACCGGCATTGGTTTGTTTAGGAATTGGTATGTCGATTCCTAAACTGCAATGAATTTTCTAATGTTTGTTTTGTTTGCTTATGTTATAGGTCAAAATCCAAAGAAGCGAAGAAAAATAAAGGTCCTATTCTCACTAAGAGAAGGAGGAAGGACGGTCTTGATACTCCTCAGTCCATGCTTCCACGGGGGAAAGACGCGGGTCGCAAGAAACATTTGGGGTTTCAAACAAGAGGGTCAATTTGGGAGAGTGGTGGTGAACGTAGTGCACTTGCAATCCGTGAAGGTACTGGAACACTTGAGGACGATGAGCATGATTAAGTGGAAAGTGAGGAGGAAGATGATGAGGTTCCCCCAAGTCAATTAGCAAGCCAAAGCGAAGTTGGTGGGACTAGTCAACAACCAACACAAGGCAAGGACAAGGGCAAGGGCAAACACAAAGTTAAAGGTTGTCACCTTCCTCACCTTGATGACATGATACCCGACCGCAATTATGGTAAAATTTGGGTTCAAGCTCCGGAACCGAAAGTACTCTTTGGATACAAGCACTCTTGGGATCGTACTATCTTTCAAACTTATGTAAGCATTTTTTATTTTGTGCATGTGCATTGTTTTATCTTTTACATCATCTCTTAATCGTATTATCTCATATTTGTAGGATCATACTAAGGCTGTGCGTGTTTGCCAAACCAAGCCGCGGGCGAGTGGAAATTGTCGTCGGAGCATGAAGATGTCCAAACATTAGTAAAGAACTCGTCTGTATTCTTTGGTTGAAAATTACATGAATCCAGATCATTTGTGATCTCAATTGCTTTGTCGAAAGGTATCATGGTGAAACTGATACAATGCACTTCCCGTTTGGAGAGATGACCTTGATTCCTGAAGATGTTCATGACATTCTAGGATTGAATGTTATCGGCAAATCAATTTCAGAAGGAGTTGAGTCTCGGGACCTAGATTGGTTGAAGTTGCACGATTTGACCAAAAAGTTGTTTGGTTGGGACTTCAAAACTTCTTCGGATAGCTTTTATGTAGCATCGAACGGAAGTAAGACGAAGACATTCAAGCTGACAATGCTTAAGAAGATGTTTGAAAATACAAAGGCTAGAAGCTTGGTGGATGGATGGGACCCTGCATAGATTCGGTATACGACGCCACGCGCACTGCTTATACATCTTGGGCACTAGGGATTCCCCGACACTAATGGCAACAAGGTAAGTGCAAACTTTCTCCAGTACCTTGACCCGTTGGAAGGTGTCTATGGATATTCTTGGGGTACCGCGGTCATGGCACATTTGATGGCGGAGATGAGAAGGGCTTCATTGGCTAAAACAAACCAATTTGTCGGGAATTTCACTCTACTCCAGGTACAAATTTCTTTAATCTATTGTTGACATGTATTTTTTTACTTATGTTCACATGTATATTGTTCACATTGGATTAGGTGTGGTGTTATGAACACTTCCCAACCTTGTTCAAGGACTGCCAATTCTTGAAGATCAAAGACCTTCCCAACCCGATACCCCTAGAGCTCGTAGGTTTGAGTTTAACAGTAATCCGAAGCCCGGTAACAAAGGTCGAGTCATCGATATGAGATTGGATCTGGATGCTATGAGGAAGGAAGACGTTGTGTTAGACACTTATAAGGAGATTAGAGGATACCTTCAAATTCCAAGAGATGTTGCATTTTACCATGGGCCGTTGTACCACCCAAAAGGATACATCATGGCCGATCCATGCCGTGTGATGCGCCAACATGGATTTAAGCAATTATCCCGTTTTTGGTCGACCTCTGATGATAATTATCTTCTTTACTTTTCTCGGTGCAATTCAACTCCCAACAAGTTGCATGTAGTGTGTGATCCAGAACCGGAACCAACACATTGGAGGGAAAGAGAGCCACGTCGTTTGGTTGATATTAGTAAGTGGGAGATTGCGGAAAATGGTTATGAAGTTGATGACAACTACATGAGGGATAACCTGGAATGGTCACATCCTTATGTCATGCGCCCTCCCTCCGTCGAAGCTCCACGCCAAGAAAACCCTCCTGTTGAAATTCCTCCACCTCCACAACCTACGATGGCCCAACTTCTTACGACTTTAGGAATGGTGGTAAGTTTTCTTAATTGCTTATAGTCATTAAATGTAAACATAATCATATATTAACATATATAATGATTATGTGTTTGATGTATTAATATAGCGACGTCGGCTTGGCAAGGTTACGAAGATGTTAGGTTGCAAGCATAAGGACGGAGTGGTGCTATCTATTCAAGAAATCAAGGAACTCGAGGAAAAGCTTCATAGAATTGAATAAACCCACCCTACTGTCAGAGCTATGTATGAGGCAACAAGGAAAGCGCCGACCCAAAAGAAACAAAAGAGTAATTTAGTGGAAGAGAATTGATGAAAATTAGTGATGGTTAACTCTTTAGTTATTTGGTTACGTCAAAAACAATTTCAAACTTGTTTTGGTTTGTACTGTGGGTTAACTCTTTAGTTCTTTGGTTTATGTTGAACATGTTATGATTTCTAGTTTGAAAGTTAAAATGTTCCGGCATAGTAGAGGTCAGTTTTAAAAATACATGTACACATACCTAAGATATACGAATGCTCAAAACACTCATGGAACCTAGTCCCTAAGCATAGCAATTTTTATGCTGGAACAATCGGGTTACATTATTTTGTTCTTGTATAGAAACCGACATGTACCGGCATTGTTGTGTTTGCTAAGGTAAATGCCTAGTTTTGCAAATGTCCAAATACTCTTAAATATGTGATAGAAAAACCGGCATAGTAAAATTCATTTTGACAATGCCGGTATCTAAAGTTTCCAAATACTCTTACGAGTTGACATAAAACGGCATCATTGTTTTGAATTCCTCAATGCCTCGCACTTTGCTTAATTCATTTCAAATTCTCTTTTATTTCTGGCCTAAGTAATCGACTACATTGGATTAGAAACTTTAAATTAAAAAAACGAATGGATTGCACTTAGTTAGAGATAATCTATTTCCATCCATTTTCAACAATTGCGGAACCTTTTGAGCCTTTCTCGAACCTCTTCAAGACATCGTCCGTCCTGGGGTGTCAAGGATCATCTTCATTGGTTTTTCTTCCCTTTTTCAACATATTCCTTTCCCTTCACATAACACCCATCACACCCATCGATAGGCTTGCATTGGCCCTTGTGGTTTTCTCTTGACTCTGCTAGTTCAACCGCTTTGTCAAACCATTGAAACTCATCGCACTTTGGGTGATTCAAACACCTTAGAAAAATTCTTCCATTTTCAAGATCATCGCTTTTTGCAATCCAAAACCGGCGTGTCCCATCACAGCTTCTATACTTTGAATAAATAAATGGACAGTCCATGGCTAGGTGAGAAGGTGACTTTCAAATTTGACACTTGCAATGATGATTCTGTAAGAAAAAATTATATTAGTTTTCCGTCATAGTATTGAAGAGCATGTGGTTAGGAAATCTACTTACTTTGAAAATAGAGGTAGATGATGAATCCCCCATTCTTTGAACCGTGCTTGCTTTCTTGAGAGAATGATTTTTTTTATTTGGTGCTTGGTTTGTGTAGTTTTTTTCCAAAGGAATGGGTGATGTTATATAGAAATGAAGCTCCAACGGTCATATTTTCAAAAAACTAGCCGTTTTTTTTTTTTTGAATTTTACCCATTCCGGCATAGAGGTTATTAAACAAAGAATGCCGGTATTGTCGGCATATTTGGGTCGTTTCCTGTAAAGAAATTACGCATTACCGGCATCATCGTTTTATACCATGCAGTGCCGGAACATAATACCGGCATCGTTTTACTTCCTCCTACGTATGCCGGTTCCGAAAATTGAATGCTCAACGGCTAGTTTTTTAAACCATACACTAGAAAACATTAGTTCCGGCGTGGGATCTAAGTTACTTAGAGTGTCGTCACTAAAGTGGAAAAGAGCCGTTATGTCCACATCTATTTAAAGGAATGGATACACCCATTGCACTTGATACCTCACAGATATATCTCCGATGGATTATCAATCACCAGCTGCCAAGTTCATCAATTCCCTCGAGAAAGATAAACATATGAGGAACATATTGTCCACTCCGACAGGAAATCAATCATCAACCACGACCAACTCCGTTGCCACAATACTAGAAAAACTAAGAAGGAAGGAAGAAACCACCAAGTCAATTGCCGCAATGGAAGAAGAGATAATTAAGAGGAAAAGAGAAGAAGAAGAGGAAGCAAAGCTTGAACGTTATCGTCAAAAATTAGATAAGATAAAAACGGAAGCTGAGGAAGAGGTTAAACGTCAAAAAGAAGCTAAGATAGAAGCAGATGTTGAGGAGGAAACAGAGTGGATTAGAAATTACTACATAGTATCGGATTTGTCGGAGAATCAATGCCCTTCAGATGTTTTTTGGGGCCTTGTAATGACTGGTTCTTACAAGCATAACAAGTTTGACGGTAAGAAACGCATAATTGAATATGCTCATCAAATAGTACACATTCGAACAACTGAACTCATCAAATCATGTCTCAAATACAACGAATTTCTTGCAAGATACAATGGTGATAGGTATGAAGCTCAGGATGCATATACGAAGTGGAGAAAAGAGCCTTTTAAGCATTTCGAAGCTGCTTTGCTTGTTCAAGCTCGTTCCAATAAATGATGTTAGGTGTATTTGGCTTGAGATCTTTCATTCTAGGTGTAACGTTATTCCCTTAAATGTTGTTAGTTGGAATTTGCTTGAGATCTTATATTTGTGCTTAATGAAGTTACTTTCAAATACCGGCATCCCGATGAGTTAAATTGAATGCCGGTATCCTAAAACCGGCATTATGGATATGTTTACACTCGACGCCGGTTTTCCAACACTAAGAAGTTAAAAAAATCATGAACTTGTAATACCGGCATCATTGGTATGTAATTGTCTATGAAGGATTTCTGACGGTTACAATTTCATTAACTTGTTTGACGGTTACAATTTCATTCCACTAATTTGACGGTTACCAAATCTTTAATGAGTAAAATTGTAATGGGTTCATGTGGTACATGAGAGGCCAAGAACCGAGTGATCGTGTGTTTCTTTGATAGTATTAGTTTGGTTTATGTTTGTTTGTATGGCTTGTTAAACTTTGAACATCTTTGCTTCATTTGTTTTCGGTATGGAACATCTTAACTTTAAATTTGGTTTGTTTACACTTTCCGTATGTTATTTTATGGTATTAGGTCTTTGCTTATGTTACTTTATGTGTCTTGCAAATTGCAATTTCTAAGTTTTTTTTTTTCGAACACCGGTAGTTATAGTGTGTATATATCTGTTTAGTTCTACAATGAAAAAAATAGAGTTCTTTTCTAACTTTCCGTTGTGAATAAACTATCTATGTGTAGTACCGGCATAGAGTTATTATTCCGGTACAAAAGAGAACATATCTGTGTACTTAAGGAGTTATTCCGGCACAAAAGAGAACATATATTGCAACGCCGGTACGAGTACCGGCGTAGTAAAGTTTGAATCAAATCACACTGGCATGTACATGGCATATGGTTTAATGATTACAATTCAAACTTCCAAAAAGACAAAAGGTGGCGTATTAGTAAACCACATATATCCAAATTACTCATCATCTCTTCCACACGTATGAAGTTGCAACTCCTCCTCTTCAAGAGGTTTCTTTGATAAGGCCAAAGCATCCCATAATTAGTGATTCTCCTCATTCAATGCCATCCATCCCTTCCATATATTTGGATCTAGTTCCTTGTTTTTAACCATCCCACAAACAGGTGGCAATGGACAATTGTCCTTGAGTTTAAGAATAACGAAATGATTGTCGTTCACGTACGCCAAAACAACTCTTCTCGTCTTAAGGGATCCCTTGCATTTTTGCCACTTTGGTGTAAATTTTGTGACTAGGGTGGGGGTAAAATAATGAACAACATAATTAGATGTATCCGCTACTAGATGCCCACAAAGCGGCATCCTCATCCAATATTGAGAAGGAAGAAATGCCATCTCCTTCTCGGGTCCTAACACTTGAGCACACATATCATCAAACACCTCGTCATGACCAACCAATTGCTCATAAAATCTCCTCTTATTCACAAGTTTATCGGCCATCCTCAATTTAGCATATCGGCATGGTGTCATTCCTTTACTAACAGCCGTCTCGAAGATTCCTAATTATTCGGTGACGGCATGATAGCCACAATTTCCATCTCCATCGACATCATCCGTGTACACAACAAACTCGCGAATAACCTTAGGAAGTTGGTCTATGTAAGACTCTATCTTCGTATGGTAGTGTTTATAAGTCCTACCCGTTTGCGAATCCTTATACATCATCCTCTCATATTACCAACTTTTTTTCTTAATTATATCCAAACCATCCTCCCTTGGTTGCAATCCCTACACTCCAAATGTCTTTGGTATTAGACGGAGAATATTCTTCCTTGGCCTATCCCTTCCCCTTTTCCTTTGAACCTCGATACATCGATCGTTGGTGTAGGTTCGAAATGCTCACCTTGTTTCCCTTGGTTGCTTAATGTTGGTACCTTCGGCGGCCTTCCCCTTTTCCTTTGAACCTCGGATACATCGACTATTGGTGTAGGTTCGGAATGCTCAACTTGTTGTCCTTGGTTGCTTAATGTGGGTACCTTAGGGGGCCTTCCCCTTTTCCTTTGAACCGCGGATACATCGACTATTGGTGTAGGTTCGGAATGCTCACCTTTTTGTCCTTTGTAGCTTAATGTTGGTACCTTCGGCGGCCTTCCCCTTTTCTTTTGAACCTCGGATACATCAACTATTGGTGTAGGTTCGGAATGCTCACCTTGTTGTCCTTGGTTGCTTAATGTTGGTACATTTGGCGGCCTTCCCCTTTTCCTTTTAACCTCCGATACATCGACTATGGGTGTAGGTTCGGAACTCGTCGATTGTTGTTGACTTGATATCGGTTCCTTCCTCGGCCTACCCCTTTTGTTTGGAACGGGCGTTTCAGCGAATCTTGCTTCTGAAATCTCACTTGCACATAGATCTTGTTTTTTAGTTGCCGCGAGTTCCTCTTCACGTCGAGTCATTTGTTTTAATTCTTTTCTTTGTTTCTTCCTTGCAATTTTAGTTTGTGGTCTACCCACGGATCTCCCTTTGTTGGCTCTTCACTTTGTGCTATCCATGGCCGTGTAATTAGTCTTAGTTGGCTCAACAATACTTGTCGGCTAGCCGAGTTGCCACGTGAGTAAGCTTCATAAAATTCTAGAGCCTCCTTTGTATCCCATGGTGATTGTCCGGGAGCTTCGGTAGGGGGAAGGTCGAAAGATAATTACTTCCAAAAAGGATCAATAACATCAATAGGTATCACTTCTTCATACTTCACAAGCATATGATGACACGGAAGCCCCAATGAAGACATGTCGGGACAAATACACACATCACCCGGATTTCCGTAAATTTTCTCATATTTCATTTGTCTCATCATATGTTTTATTGCCCAACGGGAGACGTTAAACTCTATTCCTTGGAGCAAATTAGTATGTTGAAGAAATTGAGTCATCCTTTCCATTGAGATTTTCTCAAAAGCCTTCTTGATCCTATCGATATCGGCCTTAAAGTGTTGCTCCATTGCCTCGGTGACCGTAACCACGTTTCCCTGGCCGGACTGGATGAGATCTTTAAATCTCCCATGAGAGGACTCCGCTATACTAGTTGCTTCATTCCCGTAATGTCTATAACTATTTGTCCACGCACGCACAAATTTTCCTTGAACTTATCCAACAAATTATCCCGACAATATGAGAAGGCACTTGGATACACTTCGTTATACTTGGCAATAAACTTGTTCAATCTCTTTTCATACATGTCCTCGGTAAGAGACCAATAAACTTTCTCCCAATCCTTTAGAAATTCCAACCACCTTTTATGATTTTCATCGTGTTCTTTGTCGATTCGCTCTTTAATCTTTCCTCTTTCATTTTCTTCTTCTTCGGGTGATAGTTTCTCTTTGCGAACATCTTCCTCTAGGTGAGCAACCATTCTCTTCTTAATATCAGCCTTAGAGGGTTCAAACAAAGCATGACAATATTTTTTCACATTTTCACCTATATGATATGTACATAGGAAATTTTGTGCATCCGGATATACGTCGGATATGGCATTCATTAGTGCGTCAAATTGATCGGTTATGATGACCTTCGAAAACGATTTTCCGGGAACAATAATTTCAATTGCCGCAATGCCCAATGATAATTGTAATCCCTCTCGTTTTCCATTAAACACCAAGCCAATGTGAATGTTACCTTGTCCGATGTTTGACCCACGATGTTGAACAACGGCATGTTGTATTTGTTTGTCTTGTAGGTGCAGTCCATCATAAGAACATCACAACACGTATGAGCCAATTGTGAAAGCAAAGGATGCAAAATGAATATTTGAAGCGGCTTGTTGTCCGGACCGCTTCTAATGATACGCGTGTAATTGTGATCCAAAACTATCTTCTCAAATTCTTGCATAAAACTCCTCCCTTCACATTCCAACCTTTTAATGGTTGCTTGTGCGCTATAAATTGTAGTGAGTGAAGAAACGTTGGTCTTATCCTTTTCCTTGAAGGTTAAAGAGAATAACTCTTGGTTTGATACATGCTTTGGTCATCATCTTTACATCCTCGAATTGATCGGGTTTAGCTTCGCAACTAGGGAGCGACCTTCAAAATCTTTCTGGATCGGGGTGGTTGTGACGGACAAACCACACCTTACATTCCCATTCTTTTTCTTCTTCTTTTGAACCTCTTAGATAGAATACAAGCTTAAAGGGGAAGTCATCCTTCCTCGTAACTGTCTTGTATACCCTCTTAGTCTTCTTTTCATATACATAACCCTTTCTCTTATGGCTATTTTTCTCATTGTATTTTCCACTTCTCTCGCAAACCATCTCAAAACGAACATCTGAACGTTGGGTATTCCTCACTAAGACACACATGTTATTAAGAGCCGTCGCTTTTTCCAAAGAAATTGCTTCCTTTTCATATTTTATTCCCTACATAAGGACAACAATGGGAGATTACAAGCAAATCCCAACATAAAATTGTAAAAACTAGGTGAAAGTATTGTTTGGTAACATACCCGAGGCATTTTATAGTACTCCGACGTATCCCGATGGAGCGGTTTGGAGTTTGGTTGATCGTTGTATGTCACAATCTAAGGAATGAATGAAAAGAAAATTGGATTAGTTCAAAACCGCATTGTCGATAAGTAAAGTAAACTGCAGGGATTAAGAACCGGCATAAATGGTAATCGACTCTCCATGCCGGTATTAAAACCTGAATTCAAGGAATTTGAGTTTTCATACCGGTATTAGGTTCCGGCATATGAAGTTAAAAGAAACAAATGCCGGTATTTAAGTTCAAAATATCATTAGCTTCTGTATGTTTTTCATGTAAAACCGGCATCCTCGACATTTAAGTTGTTATGCCGGTATCGTAAACCGGCATTCTATGTCATGTACTCACAATGTCAAGTTTGAATATTCCATAGAATATTCGCTGGTAGGTAAAAAGTATAAATGTGTACCGGCAAACAATCTTGGTTTGAATACCACGCCGGTATGTTCTTGAATAGTGGGGGATATTTTGTCCAGGCATACAAATATCTATGAATACAATGCCGGTTAAATGATACCAGCGTAGAATTCATACAACGAGCATGCCGGTACTAAGCTTTTTTCAGACAGAAATGGCGGTTTCAAAAAAAAAAAAAAAAAAAAAATTCGACCTCTTTGAAGCATTACCTGTGTGTTGGGGTTGCTTGTATGCTGAACATGTTTACTTTCTTGAGTTGGTTCTTCACAAAACATTTCATGGTCACGAAAATAATGATTCAAGATACAACAATTGTGAGTTGTTATCATTAATCGAAGATTGAAGATATGATTGTTGTTGTAATTGAGCTAAAGATTCAAAGAATTTTGCAAGTCTCTCATCACAATCATCTTCCATTTTCAAAAAAAAAAAAATTCTACTAATTTTTTTTTTCACTCATTCTACTCTCAACTAACCCACACAAATTCAAATAAACATAAATACACAAATTATATCCCCAAATCATTAATATTTTACTAATCAGGATTAATAACTAATTATGATTAGGGAGGGTTAGATTAGGAATTAATAATTTAATTATATAAGGGGTAACCCAGCTAGGATATTTGGATCCCTATTTTGTCATTTAGCTATATCCCCCAATTAGTTTCCATATCCCCCAATTACGCGTTCAATTGTAAAGTGTGCGGAAAAATCAATCTCAAGAAGGCAAGAACACCTTAGGCTAACCCCTATGGGCTAGATTGGAGTGCTAGATTGGCCAAAAAGTGTTGCAAATCAAGAAAAAAGTGTTGGAAAAAAATTAACAGTGATAGTTGATAGTTATCTCACCTAGCAAGTGCTCGCAGTCCAACTATCAGCGAGATTGAAACGCTGAACCGTTCGACGCTCAAAAAGTGACATAAACGCCGAACCATTCGGCGCTCTATATTTTTTTACTAATTTTTGAGAGAGAATGTGATGGAGAGAGAAGAAAAGAGGGAGAGAGAGAAAAAAAAGAAAGAGGGAGAACATGATGGAGGGAGGAAAAAAAAAAAGGGAGAGAGAGGGAAAAGTTGGAGAAAGAGAGGAAAAAGGTGGAGAGAGAGAGATAATGATTAGTTTTTAAAAAATAAAATTATGTAACGGCGAACCATTCGGCGTTTAGCGTTATTCTATTCAGCGTTTCGCTGCTAGATTAGCAATACCATAGGACTTAGGAGGTTGCCCAGGCTGACGTGAATGTCCAATCTAACAGCTAGATATCTAACCCATAGGACTAAGCCTTAGGTTTCAAACTCTCGAAGAGATTGAGATATCTAAATGGGATTATAGGCCGCAGAATCCATTCCATTTTTCTCGTTTAAAATTTATAATTACCTTTCTACCATGCACGTAAGAGCTTTCTGAGTTCTGTAAAGAAAACCAACAACTGAGTACAATTTCATAGCCAAGTAACATTACAACAACTACTTGAGAAAAGTAACAAATTCCTACTAAGGACTCCACTCAGTCTACCAGAATTCTTCTGTGAATTGATAAAAAAAAAAATTTGACCAGTCAATAGGAAAGGATTCATTTATAAAAAGATACTTAAGGGGTACGTCAGCCCAATTAATATAACCGACACAAAAAAAAAAAAGGAGATCGATTTTTGGAATCGATCACCCAAAGAAAATGAAGAGAACTAAGAGCCAATTAAAAGCAAACACCAAACGACTCATATCCAACTCAAAGCGGTCGATAGAAATACGAGTCCCATAAAGCTATCACCATGTTAGCCGCCAAGCCCAACATTTTGGTGTTTGACTCCGCCCAAAAATAAACTTGAATCTTGATATCTCGAATTAGACTTTCCATATTTCTCTTTTTGTGATTGAAAGTTCTAGAATTCCTTTCTTTCCAAATGCACCACCATATTGCCACCGGTAAGTTGTTCCATATACGGTCAAGTCTTTCGTCACCCCAATCATGACTCCAAGTTTTTATGGTTGCCGAAATATTACTATCGTAGCTCCAATTGAAGTTGCATCCTTCGGCAAAATAATGCCAAATTCTCTTTGCTCGCCAACAATCATAAAATAAATGAGCACTTGTTTCATCTTCTACTTCACAAATGATTAACTCCCAAGTCTCTACCATTTTTTTGAGGTAAATCGACCGCTGCGGAAATGATTTAATTTGTTTAACCTTCGACTCCAACCTTTACCTGAGTTTTTTAACTACCAATGGAAAAAACAAGTTATAATATCTACCGGCAGACTGTTCAGATTCCCCATCAAATCCTACTTTGTTTAAAGAAAATACAAAGATGCAACTAAACCATTCAAGTCGGTGCACAGAATGGAAGACACGTTAATAGTAATAATATGTACGTTAACCAATTTAACAACCCCAATTTCTGAACATGTCCAATGGTTAGTGTCAGTAAAATTTTGGCTTCTAAAAGAATAGTATGGAGATAGTTACACGGTGATAGATACATTTTTGTGTCTATTTTGTTCTCAATGCTCGGTATTATTAGTGCTCGATATTGTACTAATTATGGTTTTTTGTGTGTTTGTAGGTATTTTTGGGCAATAAAATTTTTTGGAAAATTCGGCTCGAAAAGTTGTCTAAAGCACCCCGGAGGACATTTGCTATTCGGACTCTGAATGTTGGTTAAGGGACACCTCAATTACTAAGGGCATATCAGTTGGACACATGTTATTTACACTCCACAGACGGATAAGGGGCAACCCTTTCTTCATCATTTGAATTTTCTGTTGGCGGGAAAATGTTGCACCTCACGGCCAGATTTAGGGTTCGAGTTTAAATCATGCTCTAGGGAGATTCAAGGGATGAAATTAAATGGATTTGTTCTAATTGACCTAACAGGGTTGGTAGGTCTTCCTTTCGGTTAGAATTGGCTAGATTGTCAAGATAAAGAAAAACAGGGGAGCACTTTTAAAAGAGAAATAAACTCGGGATTTCATGTGGTTTGGCGTGTGTCTACACGATCTAAATTCATCATAGCCGTGAACTGAACGTGTTTTGATATAGTTGAGTCTCTGAAGATGCGTGAGAAGATAAAAAAGGGAAGTTAATCCCGTGACAGACCGAGGAGAATAAAAGAGAATAATGGAGAATATGTGGCAATTAACTAGAAGATTTGATACTTCTGTGGGTTTAAATAGGATCTAAAGGACTCAGAGAAAAAAAAGGAGAGTTTGGGGGCGAATTTGGAACATCACAGAGCAGAAAAGATCGAGTTGCAGATAATATTTTTCTGCTCCTGTGGAAGACGAAGAACACGAAGAACAGACAGCCAAAGACCGTCGTTCTTCAATAGTGTCAACGACAGACCCTTTAGGGTTGTACTACTACAGAGCCAGTGACGCATATTTGTTATAGTTCTTTGTAACAGTGTTTTGCAACATTTATAAACGTTGCAAACACCCGGTTTTAATCATTTTCTCTCCATTTCATCTTTGTAAACCATTTTTGAACATGAATCAATACTTTGAGAAAGTTTACACAATGATGGGCTAAACCCAACTCCTCAAATGAGGATCGTAATATCGCAACAAACAAGGCTCGCGGATTAATAAACGACAAAGATCGAGTCAGTGCAGATGGTATCTTTTCCTCGCCTCCCGCTGGGAAGATTTAACACGGGCATGAATGGGTATAAACAAAGACCATGCTCTTCAATAAAGGCTTGCCAACGGCTGCACTCCTTTAGGCTGTACTACCATGTTAAAGATTTATATTTGTTATGTAGTTCTTTAGAATATGTTTCGCAACATTTATAATGTTGCAAAGCACCTGGGCTAGACCATTTTCCATTTCATCTTGTAAAACCATTTTAGAATATGAATCAATACTTAGAAAGTTTACACAATGACGGGCCAAACTTTCTAACCTTGAAGTGTATGGAGGAAGCCATCTTTCCAATGAAAAAGTGAGAATTTTAATTATTTTAATTTGTGCAATTTTGTCTATGATTATTTCAGTCTAGACTCAAAATATATTTTGCATCTTTGTTAAAAGGTTTATTTTCTATTGATGGAATATGCTTAGCTCAGGGCTTTATATCCCATGCTTTGATTAACATTTGTT